>CM022702.1:88636673-88829173 GCA_012295165.1 Asparagus setaceus | reverse complement strand
TTTCGTTATTATATTGCCTATAGTTTTAGATAAAACTGTAACCTGATATTGAGTTATTTTTGTAACGTTTGATATTAGAGAAAACACGTCATGCGCGAATCGAAGAACGTCACTTGAGGACGGATTATTTCCTTTTTTCATCTTCTATTTTGGTGAAGTAAAGAGGAAGCAACAATCTAGCAATTGTATATAAATGTTCTTTTGAGTAGATTAAATTGTTATTGGAATGTGATGCTTTTCACTTTTAAGTGAAGCCTCTTATGAATGATTTAATGAAATGCTCATGGAAAACTATATGAGAAGGAATATGATGAAGAAAAGTTTTTCTAGAAATTAATCCTATCCGTTTCTAAACGTTTATATTTTCAACGTTCAATGTCAAAATTCATACTTTAATTCCACCAGCGAGAAAACAAAACTTTTTATAAAAAAAGAAAAAGAAAAAAAAGAAAGAGAAAGAAGGAAATCCTCTATATATAAAAGCCCTAGAGGCGTTCTTGTTTACCTTTTACTGTTCATTTCGTCTGAGATCACTGTTTACCTTTTAACGTTCACCACTTTTCACAGCCATTCAACTTAACACATTTATGAAAAACACCTTTAACTTTTAAAATTACAACCAACATCAAATTCAAGGAGATTTCATATCTAAAACAAATTCAAGGAGATATAAACAACCCCAAAAATTTATAATTTATAAAAACATCCCCTAAAAGTTTTAACTTTGCAAAACACCCAAAACTTTTAAAATTTAACAAAAACAAGCTAAAAATTTAATACTTATAGAAAAAGCTTGAAAATTTCAACCCTACACTAAAATCTATAAATTGCAAGCAGCCCCTAAAATTTTAGATTAAATAAACACCCAAAACTTTTAAATTTGCAACAAACACCCTCAAAACTTAAAATTTATCCCAACACCCTCAAAACTAAGTTTAAAAATAAACTTAAGATTTCAGATCTGAAACATTACAATGAAATTCAAGAAGATGCAAACAACCCCAAAGATTTAGAATTCTGAAAACACCCTAAAACTATAAATACTTGTAAAAACACCATAAAAATTATAATTTATAAAAAAAGAGTTTCAAAGAGAAACCAATAAACTGAAAATCAACATCCCCTAAAAATTTTAACTTTGAAAAAAATACAAAACTTTTCAAATTTAGCAAAAATAAGCTCAAATTTTTAATACTTACAAAAAGCTTAAAATTTTCAAACCTACACTGAAAATCTATAAATTGCAAGTAGCCCCTAAAATTTTAGATTCTGAAAAACACCCAAAACTTTTAAATTTGCAACAAACACCCTCAAAATTCAAAATTTATAGAAATATATGTGAATATTTATAAATAGCACCCTAAAATCAATAGTTACCACAACTATTGTACTTTTTATGAACTTTACTTGGACAACTTTGCCCCTAATTTTTCACTCACATATGAAGCAAACACATGCAAGCATACGTCTTACTGCTATATATATCTCTATATCTCTATCTCCATCTCACTTTGTTCATGGGTTTTCCCAAAACACCTTTAAATTAACACATTTATAGAAAACACATTTAACTCATTAAGATTACAACCAACATCAAATTCAAGGAGATTTCATATCTAAAATAAATTCAAGGAGATATAAACAACCCCAACAAATTTATAATTTACAAAACATCCCCTAAAAGTTTTAACTTTGCAAAACACCCAAAACTTTTAAAATTTGAGAAATGAGCTGAGAAATTTTAATTCAGGTCCAAATACCAAAATAGCATATATGAGAGAACTTTGTATCATCTAGTCAAAATCCTTCCTGATTTATCTCTCGTATATCCATTTTGAACTTTCTAATGTTGAGCAACCATATCTGAAAGAGATTATCAAAACTATTTACCTGCCAATATTTTGAGAGCAACGATCAATACAACTGTTCTCACCCATATAAAGCTCGGCTTCTTTATATCTGGAAAAAGAAAATGAAATAAGGGTGCTTGAATTCTCTCATGCTCAAACTCAATTAAATATTTCTATCTACAATCAAAGATGCAAAATATGGTTACACTTGGAAGATAATAACTAAAGAAAAAGACCAAGTAGCCTACATACAAAAGAGTGAAAAGACATTAAATTTCTGCGTGTACCTTTTCTCAACACATTTATTAAAGCAAGTGTGGGTGAGCCTGAAACAGATATTTAAAAAAAAAAGTTAAAATCAGCTTACAGTCAATAGCTACATGATTGATGATTACATAAATTGCATCTTCCATGACCGTGGCAGGTTGTCACTAAATTGGATTTTATTGAAATGCTTGAAACATATGCCAAATTTCAAGTCCTCGGATGGATCGATTTTGCAAATCTCAAGATTTCTGTTACTAGTGCGTACCCTACTAACTTAAACTGAGCATTATCATGTGAGGCATGATAAGTTTATAGGCACAACATACTTCCTCTATCGGCAGTGCCAGCTAAATCTATATCTTCGCTTGATCACAAAGAAACATGAAGTATTACTATCAAAATAATTTCTTAAAATATTAATGATTCAGCATAAACCTATGAGAAAAAAAAAATTATTATCTTACTTGTTGAAAAGGTCTACTCTGTATTCCATCTCTCTCTCAGCCATTCCTAGGATCTGTTCGTTGAGAGTCAAATAATAAATTCACCTAAAACCTTAGAAATATTCGTTCATAAAGACACTGCTCATGGGTTAGATAATATATATAATATATATATATATATATATATATATATATATATATATATATATATATATATATATATATATATATATATATATATATATATATATATATATATATATATATATATATATATATATATATATATATATATATATATATATATATATATATATATATATATATATATATATATATATATATATATATATATATATATATATATATATATATATATATATATATATATATATATATATATATATATATATATATATATATATATATATATATATATATATATATATATATATATATATATATATATATATATATATAATCATAGTTAACTATTAATTTTTTTGGCCCTTGCCATTGATTATTGCAATAGGTACATGAAACCACTGGGTAAATCTAGAGAAAATTGGACTGTCTACAACGTAATCATGAGCATAGATAACTCAAAATCTTTCTAACTGTATGTAGATCGGTATCCTTGCAGTAGATAAACAGTTGTAAATATACTTTTAGTCACAATCATTTGTCATTTATTGATGATTATATCAATTTTGCACTCAAGAAGAACAATCTCAACCATCCACCAAATATTTGACAATTAAGGTTAATGTATTGATCTCTTTATTATTTATTAATACAATGGAGATCCGGATCCAAATAAATAACCGTAACTTTAAGTAATTTCTTCATGGTAGACAGAATCTAAATTCGGTAATAATGGAAATATGATACATGCATGGAAAAAAGGAATGATCAAACACATTCACATATAAATCATGATCCGACATTGACATGTAGTAATAAAACATTAACAACAAAACCCACGCTGCCTATTTTAACATTTCATCGGAGGAACCGCCGTCTGCTGATCATCAGGCTGGACCCCAACATTCACCGGCGACAATTTAAACACAAAACCGCTACCAAACACGAAAAACCCGACACCATGTCCAGCGATCGCTACAATAAGCACCCCAACGTTAAATGACATGACGGCGAGCATCACCAGATAAGAGAGCCCGGTCCTCAAAACTACCAGCACCGTCGACATCAGCCCCCTGTGCAATATTCCTTGTTGTGCACGAGCGATGGGAACGTAGGAGCAGCACTCGACGATGAAGGCAGCGAGGAAGACGAGCAGGAGAGAGAGGAGGTACATGCCGACACCATGGTCCCCTGGCCAGCCGGAGAAGAGGATGTCCACGTGGCTGCCCCAGAAGAATGTCATGTGCATCATCTTGTTGCCCATGTCCATCATGCCCATGTCCGTGTTGTTGTTCATCATGGTTCCTGGTTCCGTTGGAGTTTGTAGCTAAGTTTTTGAGAGGTAAAATGAGAATTTGTCTGTCTAATAAAATTTTGATCCATGTTGAAAGTAATATAAATACACTCATCAGCAGGGATCGATGACGTTTTGGGAACGGACATCTAGTTTGAGAGTGACAGGAAACGAGTTGAACCGCAGTTTACAAGAATTGCAAATTTTTAGGTGTAGAGTTTTGTCCATAAATATGTACATGCTACGACGTAGACGAAATCTTTGCCGGCCCTTTTAATATTTTAACTTAATTTTATTATCATTTATTTATTTTGTACAGACGGTGGATCGATCCCATGAATATGACTACGAAGTTTTGGTGATTTAAAAGCGACCCTCAAGCTCTAAATATGCAATCTTTGGAGTGTGGGTCAAGGTTTAGGTTACTGGTATTTAGTTAGGATCCAGCTCCAAATTGCAAAGGGTACGAGAGGGGAAATTATAATTTATACAAAAAACAAAAGAAGTTAAATGCGACGTATGTCCTCTTGAGTTTATCTTCTTTCGTTATTATATTGCCTATAGTTTTAGATAAAAACTGTAACCTGATATTGAGTTATTTTTGTAACGTTTGATATTAGAGAAAACACGTCATGCGCGAATCGAAGAACGTCACTTGAGGACGGATTATCTTTTTTCATCTTCTATTTTGGTGAAGTAAAGAGGAAGCAACAATCTAGCAATTGTATATAAATGTTCTTTTGAGTAGATTAAATTGTTATTGAATGTGATGCTTTTCACTTTTAAGTGAAGCCTCTTATGAATGATTTAATGAAATGCTCATGGAAAACTATATGAGAAGGAATATGATGAAGAAAAGTTTTTCTAGAAATTAATCCTATCCGTTTCTAAACGTTTATATTTTCAACGTTCAATGTCAAAATTCATACTTTAATTCCACCTGCGAGAAAACAAAAATTTTTATAAAAAAAGAAAAAGAAAAATAAAGAGAAAGAAGGAAATCCTCTATATATAAAAGCCCTAGAGATAAGTATCACTACTTTTATCGTTCATTTTCGTCTGAGATCATGCATCTTTATCGTTTCACCACTTTTCACAAACGCCATTCAACTTAACACATTTATGAAAAACACCTTTAACTTTTTAAAATTACAACCAACATCAAATTCAAGGAGATTTCATATCTAAAACAAATTCAAGGAGATATAAACAACCCCAAAAATTTATAATTTACAAAACACCTTTAAATTAACACATTTATGAAAAACACCTTTAAATTAACACATTTATGAAAAACACCTTTAAATTAACACATTTATGAAAAACACCTTTAACTTTTTAAAATTACAACCAACATCAAATTCAAGGAGATTTCATATCTAAAATAAATTCAAGGAGATATAAACAACCCCAAAAATTTATAATTTACAAAAACATCCCCTAAAAGTTTTAACTTTGCAAAAACACCCAAAACTTTTCAAATTTGCAACAAACACCCTCAAAACTAAGTTTAAAAATAAACTTAAGATTTCAGATCTGAAACATTACAATGAAATTTTAGAAGATACAAACAACCCCAAAAGATTTAGAATTTAGAAAACACCCAAAACTATAAATACTTGTAAAACACCATAAAAATTATAAATTTACAAAAAATAAGAGTTTTAAACAGAAACCAATAAACCTGAAAATCAACATCCCCTAAAAGTTTTAACTTTGCAAAAACACCCCAAAACTTTTAAAATTTAACAAAACAAGCTAAAAATTTAATACTTATAGAAAAAGCTTGAAAATTTCAAACCTACACTAAAAATCTATAAATTGCAAGTAGCCCCTAAAATTTTAGATTCTGTAAAAACACCCAAAGTTTTTAAATTTGCAACAAACACCCTCAAAAATTCAAAATTTATAGAAATATATGTGAATATTTATAAATAGCACCTAAAAATCAATAGTTACCACAACTATTGTACTTTTTAACTTTACTTGGACAACTTTGCCCCTAATTTTTCACTCACATATGAAGCAAACACATGCAACGACGCGCCTACTTACTATATATATCTCTATATCTCTATCTCCATCTCACCGCTCATCACAAAACACCTTTAAATTAACACATTTATAGAAAACACATTTAACTCATTAAGATTACAACCAACATCAAATTCAAGGAGATTTCATATCTAAAATAAATTCAAGGAGATATAAACAACCCCAACAAATTTATAATTTACAAAAACATCCCCTAAAAGTTTTAACTTTGCAAAAACACCCAAAACTTTTAAAATTTAAGAAAAATAAGCTCAAATTTTTAATACTTACAAAAGCTTAAAATTTTCAAACCTACACTGAAAATCTATAAATTGCAAGCAGCCCCTAAAACATTAGATTCTCGTAAAAATACCCAAAACTTTCAAATTTGCAACAAACACCCTCAAAACTTAAAATTTATCCCAACACCCTCAAAAACTAAGTTTAAAAATAAACTGAAGATTTCAAATCTCAAACATTACAATGAAATTCAAGAAGATGCAAACAACCCCAACAGATTTAGAATTTACGTAAAACACCCTAAAACTATAAATACTTGTAAAAACACCATAAAAATTATAAATTTATAAAAAAAAGAGTTTCAAAGAGAAACCAATAAACTGAAAATCAACATCCCCTAAAAGTTTTAACTTTGCAAAAACACCCAAAACTTTCAAATTTGCAACAAACACCCTCAAAAACTAAGTTTAAAAATAAACTGAAGATTTCAAATCTCAAACATTACAATGAAATTCAAGAAGATGCAAACAACCCCAAAAATTTATAATTTACAAAAACATCCCCTAAAAGTTTTAACTTTGCAAAAACACCCAAAACTTTTAAATTTGCAACAAACACCCTCAAAACTTAAAATTTATCCCAACACCCTCAAAACTAAGTTTAAAAGTAAACTGAAGATTTCAAATCTCAAACATTACAATGAAATTCAAGAAGATGCAAACAACCCCAAAAGATTTAGAATTTACGTAAAACACCCTAAAACTATAAATACTTGTAAAACAACATAAAAATTATAAATTTACAAAAATAATAGTTTCAAACTGAAACCAATAAAAGTTTTAACTTCAAAAACACACTACAAAACTTTTCAAATTTAGCAAAACAAGCTCAAAAATTTTAAACTTAGAGAAAAATTATTAAAATTTTCAAACCTACAATGAAAATATATAAATTGCAAGAAGCCCCCTAAAATTTAAAGCTTCAAAATTTTAAACTTACACTGATAATCTATAAATTCCAAGTAACCCCTAAAATTTTAGATTTTACAAAAACACCCAAAACTTTTAAATTTGTAATAAACACCCTCAAAAATTTAAAAGTACATTCAAAATCTTAGAATTACAAATAGCACACTAAAAATCAGTAGAAACTTTTAAATTTGCAATAAACACCCTAAAAATTCAAAATTAATAAGAAAATGTTAATATTTATAAATAGTCCCCTAAAAATCAATAGTTACCACAACTCAGACTTTTTTATGAACTTTACTTGGACAACTTTGCCCCTAATTTTTCACTCACATATGAAGCAAACACATGCAATGCACGTGCCTACTTACTATATATATCTCTATATCTCTATCTCCATCTCACTGTTCATCAGTTTTCACAAAACACCTTTAAATTAACACATTTATAGAAAACACATTTAACTCATTAAGATTACAACCAACATCAAATTCAAGGAGATTTCATATCTAAAATAAATTCAAGGAGATATAAACAACCCCAACAAATTTATAATTTACAAAAACATCCCCTAAAAAGTTTTAACTTTGCAAAAACACCCAAAACTTTTAAAATTTAAGAAAAATAAGCTCAAATTTTTAATACTTACAAAAGCTTAAAATTTTCAAACCTACACTGAAAATCTATAAATTGCAAGCAGCCCCTAAAACATTAGATTCTCGTAAAAACACCCAAAACTTTTAAATTTGTAATAAACACCCTCAAAATTTTAAAATTTACTCCAACACCCTCAAAATTTTAAACTTAGAGAAAAATTATTAAAATTTCAAACCTACAATGAAAATATATAAATTGCAAGAAGCCCCTAAAATTTTAGATTTTACAAAAACACCCAAAACTTTTAAATTTGCAATAAACACCCTAAAACTATAAATACTTTAAAAACCATAAAAATTATAAATTTCCAAAAAATTAGAGTTTCAAACGGAAACCAATAAAAGTTTTAACTTTGAAAAGCACACCACAAAACTTTTCAAATTTAGCAAAAACAAGCTCAAAAATTTTAAACTTAGAGAAAAATTATTAAAATTTCAAACCTACACTAAAATTTATAAATTACAAGCAGCCCCTAAAATTTTAGATTTTACAAAAACACCCAAAACTTTTAAATTTGCAACAAACACCCTCAAAATTTTAAAATTTACTCCAACACCCTCAAAACTAAGTTTAAAAGTAAACTGAAGATTTCATATCTGAAACATTACAATGAAATTCAAGAAGATGCAAACAACCCCAAAGATTTAGAATTTACAGAAAACACCCTAAAACTATAAATACTTGTAAAACAACATAAAAATTATAAATTTCCAAAAAATTAGAGTTTCAAACGGAAACCAATAAAAGTTTTAACTTTGAAAAGCACACCACAAAACTTTTCAAATTTAGCAAAAACAAGCTCAAAAATTTTAAACTTAGAGAAAAATTATTAAAATTTCAAACCTACACTAAAATTTATAAATTACAAGCAGCCCCTAAAATTTAAAGCTTCAAAATTTTAAACTTACACTGATAATCTATAAATTCCAAGCATCAAACCTACACTAAAATTTATAAATTACAAGCAGCCCCTAAAATTTTAGATTTTACAAAAACACCCAAAACTTTTAAATTTGCAACAAACACCCTCAAAACTTAAAATTTATCCCAACACCCTCAAAACTAAGTTTAAAAGTAAACTGAAGATTTCATATCCGAAACATTACAATGAAATTCAAGAAGATGCAAACAACCCCAAAGATTTAGAATTTACAGAAAACACCCTAAAACTATAAATACTTGTAAAACAACATAAAAATTATAAATTTCCAAAAAATTAGAGTTTCAAACGGAAACCAATAAAAGTTTTAACTTTGAAAAGCACACCACAAAACTTTTCAAATTTAGCAAAAACAAGCTCAAAAATTTTAAACTTAGAGAAAAATTATTAAAATTTCAAACCTACAATGAAAATATATAAATTGCAAGAAGCCCCTAAAATTTAAAGCTTCAAAATTTTAAACTTACACTGATAATCTATAAATTCCAAGTAACCCCTAAAATTTTAGATTTTACAAAAACACCCAAAACTTTTAAATTTGTAATAAACACCCTCAAAAATTTAAAAGTACATTCAAAATCTTAGAATTACAAATAGCACACTAAAATCAGTAGAAACTTTTAAATTTGCAATAAACACCCTAAAAATTCAAAATTAATAAGAAAATGTTAATATTTATAAATAGTCCCCTAAAAATCAATAGTTACCACAACTCCCACTTTTTTGTGAACTTTACTTGGACAACTTTGCCCCGAAGTTTTCACTCACATATGAAGCAAACACATGCAATGCACGTGCCTACTTACTATATATATCTCTATATCTCTATCTCTATATATCGATTTATAGAAAACGCCTTTACCTTTTAAAATTACAACTAACACCCTCAACCAAAACATTTAGATTTTATAAAAACATCCCCAAAATAAGCTCAATAATTTTATACTTACAGAAAAGCTTGAAATTTTCAAACATACACTGAAAAACTACAAATTACAAGCAGCCCCTAAAATTTAGAATCAGAAAACACCAAACTTTTAAATTTGCAACAAACACCCTCAAAATTTTAAAATTTACTCCAACACCCTCAAAAACTAAGTTTAAAAAAATAAATTGAAGATTTCATATCTGAAACATTACAATGAAATTCAAGGAGAAACAAACAACCCCCAAAGATTTAGAATTTACAGAAAACACCCTAAAACTATAAATACTTTAAAAAAACCATAAAAATTATAAATTTCCAAAAAAAATTAGAGTTTCAAACGGAAACCAATAAAAGTTTTAACTTTGAAAAGCACACCACAAAACTGCTCAAAAATTTAAAACTTACAGAAAAAGATTGAAAATTTCAAACCTAAAATAAAAATCTATAAATTGCTAGAGGCCCCTAAAATTTAAAGCTTGAAAATTTCAAACCTAAAATAAAAATCTATAAATTGCTAGAGGCCCCTAAAATTTTAGATTTTTTAAAAACACCAAACTTTCACATTTGTAATAAACACCCTCAAAAATTTAAAAGTTATAAAAAATATGTGAATATTTCAAATCTACAAATAATAGATTCAAAATCTTAGAATTACAAATAGCCCTCTAAAAATCAGTAGTTATAATAAAAAGCACGTGCAACGCACGTGCCTACGTACTAGTTTTAAAAAAAAATCTTTCTAGTAAGTAATAACTGTAGTCAATTGAATGCAAGAGTTAATATTCCAATAAATACAAGAGCCCATGTAAGCGTATGTGAAGTTCCATCTCTTTATAAAAGAGATCTTCGCAAGTAAAAGTCCAGCCTGTATAGGCCTCTCGCGAGTAAAAGTCCAGCCTGTATAGGCCTCCTTAAAGTCTTAATAGACGGCCCGGCCCATTCAATGCCCTTTTTACTGATTGACAGTAGAACTAAGGCTGGTCCAATCCATTAACGCCCAATCGACAGATTCGTGCAACAACTATTCATTAGGAGGCATTCATATGATGGCAATGTTTGGATGTTTTATGAGATTTTTTACGGTTTCCCTTTGTTTGGTTTGAATTACATTTTGGTTTCTTAAGAATTTTGCATTTTCCAGTAAATTTTCTTCTTTTTCGTGAATCACTGTAATAATTTTCATGCTTTTAATTGTTTTCTTTTCAAAATAAGGGCCTTAGAGCATTTTATTAATATAAATGGCAAGAATGGTAGAGGATACAAATTATAGAAAGAAGAAGAAGGGAAAAAAAAACTAACTATTGCATTGTTGGTGGGAGAGCTAAAATTCAACAAGTCGGCTTAAATTTTAAATAATCTTTAACACTGTACAGATCTTTGCCTTGAAGATTCTTTTATTTCTCTTTTCAAATCAATCAAAAAATCGTAATGATAGATCATCCAAAAAAAGAGAAGGGAATCATCGCACAATCCCATTCATGCTTTTTAAATATGCAAGCAAATAGAAAAAACAATTGATTAGCATATCCTACAGTCTGACAACTTCCTCTCTTTCCCTTCGAAATATATATGCAAGCAAATGAGCTCTAATAGTGTCCCTATCTTTCTTCATTCTTTTCATCACGCGGATCCCAACTTTGGATCCCTATGAAATAATTGGCTCTTTATCGTGACGAAATTTATTACTTTAATAGCAATCTATATAGGTGGTGCCCATCTGTATAAACATAGACTTTCGTAGCATTGGGTCAAGAATTTGCTTTGTAACAAAGTTACATACATGCTTTTTCTCATCCTATAACTTTTACAGAAGAAAACGTATAAAACCAAGGCCTCTGTTAAAATTACATTACAAATTGGTCCCTACGTCTCATCTTTTATAAGTTTAACTAAGTCTTAAAGTCCTCGCCACTACATCATAACTCCAAATTTTATAGTCAAAATTGAGTGTTATATTTTTATATTCTATTATGTTTCTGTAGTTTGAGCGCCCTTTTTATTGGCCGAAATCGGACTCATGGATTGATGTCAATTTTTAGAAAACTCACTTTCAATTCGTGGCCGGCGGAAATTAAATTTGGATTGCTCTAATATCATCTTAGAGTCCCTAACCATTACACAAAAACTTTCGAGTTGGGATGATGGTTAAGGGTTATATTTTTATATTCTAACACTAAGGTGTGTTTGGCAAACACAAGCGGTGCTTGAAGTGGCCCTAGCCTTGTTTTCAACCAAACTGATTTTGTCTTGGATCAGAGAAGAGGTGGTTCAAAACTTAACCAGTTTTAAGGGCCAAATTTGGCCTTGTTAAAACTAGGCTAATGCTGGCCCAGTTTTATTCTAACACAAATTTACTCAAAATGTGAGCAGGTCTAACATTGACCCAATTTTGAGTAGTTGTCAAAACACACAGATGGTTAAGAATTAGAAGGAGTTTGCATTAACAATTATAAGCAATTAGAATCAGTTTGGTATTATTGCTTTTTTAGGGTGTTTCTGCTTATTTTTTCAATAGGCACCCAATAATAGTGTTTGGTAAATTTTTTTGCATACTTATTGAAACTGTTTCTGCTTTTAAGAGGGTGCTTTTAGAAGCAACTTAAGGATGCTTTTAAAAGCAGCTTCTTTTTTATTTTTGTTTATGTATCATATATACATTTTATTTTTAACGGTAATTATTATGCATGTATAAACTAAACTGCTTTTTAAACGGTTATTGATCTTTCATTATTAAACTGTTATTTTTATTAACTTAAATAAATTATTTATATAAGCTATTTTTATAAGCAACTTATTATAAGATCCAGTGATACAACACTGACACTTAGTCTCTCTCTCTCACAATACCGCTTTTATTTTCCGCCTTTACTCAAGATTCTTTTATTTAGAGAGAATCTTTTAAAAAGCAATAATGATGAACATATCTGAGCCTATCAATTTATTGATTGAACAGGGGCGAACATGTGACATGTATCCATAAGCTATATCCAAAGATGCTTAATGAAATAAACAATTGCTACGACCACGCTGATTGCTGAATATATATATATCTGGGCCGTGGGCCCACGTGGAGCCCACGGCTGATGGAGACGCAGGGTTGGGATCCCGGCGAAAGAGCTAGGGCGACCCACGAGTCGACCCGTGATTGGACCCAACTCAGCATGGCCCCGCGGGGGTCATATCGGAAACAGCTCGTGAACGCGGGTTCAACGACAAACACGACCCGGTGGGACCCGCGAGCTGGCGGGGGCCGGATCTTTGGTCCATTGCGCCGTCGTTTTCCCATTTGTTTCCCGTATTTTTCACGAACGAACAAAAGACCCCCACAAGAACTAAATTCCAAAAGCCAACAACCATCAAAATACTGCTGAGTGAAGATTTTCTATATTCGTCTCCGCGACTCTCACTCCTGCTCTTAAGATTTCCATACAAGGTAAGGATCACTGAATCACTGTTTTAAGTTTTTTTTTTCTTTCTTTTTTCTCTCACTCTCATTCTGTTCTTCTTCTTGATTAGGCCTCAGAGCTGAAGCCAAAGGTTCAGCTAGACTTACCTTTCTCCCCTTTCTGAGGTACGGAATCTCTTTACCCAAATCAATGCCTTAATCGAGATAGTGCTCTTGTTTTCTTGTAATTTATGAAGCGAATCGATATGGGTTTTTTTTTTTTTTTTTGTAGTTTTTCTCTATCATTTAATTGAAATGGGCTTTCGTTGGATTCTTGAACAGGGGTTGGGTTTTTTGTTAATGGGGCTTAGAAATCTTGGGTTGATTTTGGGTTTTCTTTTAATGTCCTTTTCTTGCGTGACTTGGGGATTGACAGAGTTCTGTGAAAGAGATCAAGAGCAGAAATTTTCAGAAGCTCACATTGAATCTTCAGGCATTTAATTAAATATTGACTGCAATGTGATTAGAAGTTGACTAAAGAATCTAAGAAGCTGTAAATTTCAAAGGGGGGATAAGGAAAATTTAGCATGCATTGAGATAAAAGATCAATTTTAGTTCAAGGGTTGGTTGTGTATCATCAAGTGGTGTTGTTTCTTGTATTGGTGAAGGGCTAAACTTTTCCTGTTTTACAACCCGCATTTGACTTGATCGAAGTTATCACGATCTGAATACTTCCACCATGTTCAACCTTGATCTGAATCATATCTACATTAATTCAATAACGGAGTTTAAATAATAGAAATAATGGGAAACTATGGAATAAACTTGACCAGGTACATAAGCATACAACAATAGGTATATATTGCGTAGAATCAGATACATGAGAATTGACTTAAACTGAAAATCAAATATGAAGCACTAAAAGAAGTTCAAATGTTCCTCGGTTATCAGTGTTTTCTTTTGGTGATGCTGGCTATTAACCGACTTTACTTCGAGATAACCATTTTTCTTTTCTTCGCAGCATATAACCATTTTTCCTTGTCATTGTATCCGCATGATGTTGTTGACTATGTAGTGCTCCTAATTGAGTCTCAGATTTGCATTTAGATCATAAGTACGCTAGATTGGCACTCAACCAAATTCTTTCCACTGACTCTTTGTTTCTCTTAGCATCAAGAAACAACAATATACCATATTTGAGCGTGAGATCAGACGAGTGGAAGCATCTGTTTTCACACATAGCACCGGTTATTTGCGACTTTTAAAGGTTAGGAAACAGTTTGAAAGCTGCTTGACTTATTAATAATGCCTTCACAATTACAAACTCACAGTGTTCAACAAGAGCATATCTCGGATATGAAATACAAGTCGCCGGAGAAAAGGAGTTCAGTACACTATCAGGCTCAAAGGTTTACAAACGAGAAGGTCTCATCACTTGATGAAGGCAGACCTGTGAGGTTGCAAGACAAAGGTCAACCTTTGAATGTTTCCAAGCAAACTGAACAAACTTCTCCCTTGGAGAATCGTTATAAGCGTTGGCCAAGTAGGAAAGTTAACGGAGCTGATGAGGTGGTCAAATACATGTCTAGTGTTCCAAATTATCTCCAGCACTTGGAGAAGGTAGATATTGCTCAGGACAAGGCACTCAACTTTGGAGTTGTGGATTGGGGCCGCCTTGAGAAATGGACGTACCTTCAGAAGCAAGTAACAAATCGACGAGCTGGATGTTCTCCATCTACAAGCAGTTCATCTTCATCGCCATTCTCTAATTCTGGATCATCTTCAAACTCTGATAGAAGCACTGACAGCCCTCTTTCTCAAAGGAAGAAATCACCAACTTCGACGACTCATCAAGATTCTCCTTCCAGAGGCCGACGAACTAGAATGATGGACGAACAAAGTTCTATGCCAGTCACAACAAGTCCTGATTCAAGAACTTCACAAGATAAGGCACCAATGAGGCACGACCACAAAAGAGGCAATGCCAGCGTTTCAGATGCAAAATATATTTCTCACAATAAGTGCCCCTCTAAAGAAATTGCCAGTTCTTCTTTCACTTCAAAAGATAATGATATGTCGAAGTTTTCACATAACAGAGTGAAGGATCAAATTGGGAAACCAACAGAAGTTGTGAATTCTGAGGAGTGCAAAAAACAAATTGTTCAAAATGATCTGCATTTAGCTGAAGCAGAGCTATCAGACCGATTCTCAGTAGTCGAAAGCATGTGGGATGATCTCCAAGAGAGTCTTTATGAAAGGCGCATCAGTTATGGTTCTGCAAATAACAGTAGAAGGTCTATAGAAGTCAATCGAAAAAGTATTTCAGGAACCATTACACCAAGTGACATTCAAATGAGTGATCCGTCTCCGCGCATTTCCTACTCATGTCCACTTTCTTCTTCGGGAGAGGAACCCAAGTCTGAAACAGTCAAGCTTGGAAGATTTACAGACGATTTTCCTGGGAAATTGTCAAGTCAAGGTGAAGTAAAAGCAGCTGCTGCACCAAAAAGAGACCTATCACCTCATCGTCTATTACGGGCTGGTCTGAGTCGGATAAGAAGTTCAAGTTTGAGGGAAGGTTCGGATAATAATCATGATGATTCATCAACCTCTCATAGAAGAGGTCGGCGCAGCTCATCCCCTCAACGTCTGCTAAGTGCTGGTTTGAATCTGTTAAGAAATTCTAATTCAAGGGAAGGTTGTTCAGATAATTCTCATGAAGATAATGCAACCTCGAATATCAAAAGTAGGCGAAGCCCATTAAGGAGGATACTTGATCCTCTCAAGTCAAAGAATCAAATCCCTTTTTCTGGGCCAGTTACTAGCTTACCTAGTCATCGTGCACCAGGAGCAAGTAATAGAGATACGATTCCTATTCGGGATGAATTAAGATCAGCAAATGTGGTTGTTAATCATTCCACAAGCCAGATTGCCGAGGCTGGATGTTCAATTCATGCTGAGAAGCAAGTGGCATCCACGAGACAAGCTCTTCTAAAACTTGCTTGGAAGAATGGATTTCCTCTTTTTGTGTTCTCTTCCAGCGATATTAACATTCTTGTGGCCGCATTAGAGAAAAAATGCACACCACAGAATAAGGATTTTGAGTGCATTTACACAATATTTACGGCTCATGAACTAAAGAAGAAAGTTGGTGTTTGGAGTAGCCAAGGAAATAAAAATAAAAAGCATGATTTGGTCTACAATGTTGTTGGCCAGATAAAGGTTTCTTCGTCCAAGTCTACCAGTGATTCTTCCAAAAATTACCCTTTGACGAGAGAGTTTCTCTTGTACGGTTGTGAACAGATATCAACAGCTCATGATCGTGTTGGTTCTCTATTTAGGAATGAGCTAGCAGCTATTGTCATTCAGGTTCAAAACGAAAGGCTAGAAAAGGATAATCACAATAAGTACTCAAAAGAAAGCTTGCAAGTTGAGCAGAAGAACGAGAACTTAAGCTTAGCCAGCGTGGTTGCTATTATACCGAGTGGGGTTCATGGCACTTCATCGACAGGAGAGCCATCTCCTTTGATTGAGAGATGGAAATCGGGAGGTAGTTGTGACTGTGGAGGTTGGGATGAGGGCTGCATGCTAACAATTCTAACAGACAAGATTCAGGAAAGGAGTTCTACTACTTCAGATGGAACTTTCCGAATTGAATTGTTCGCTCAGGTTCGACATTCACATTGATTATACTTTTTATTTTTGATAATATTGCTTGTGGTTACTGACATAAAAAATTATCTCATTTCAGGGTGAAACTAAAGAAACCAAGCATGCTTTTAGCATGATTGCTTTCAAAGAAGGAGTTTATACAGTTGATTTTGGGGCATCTATTTCTTCAGTACAAGCATTTGCAATGTGTATTGCAACTCTCCACAGCAAGAAGCCCAGTACTATTTCAGGGATGCAATGCTCAGTAAAAGCTCAAAGCTTGGAGGAACATACTACAACAAGCTATGTACCCGTCATCCTCCTCTTTCTCCTGTTAGGAGAGCTTGACCTGCCTCATGTTTCATTGGAGTCGGCTGAGTTCTAATATCCTCTATTCAAGCTGGGCATTTTGAGGTACCGATGCTTGCCAAGAGACAGGTACTTGCTTGACTTCATTCTGTTGTATCAGTACATAAAAAATAACGAATAAGCTCCACTTCTTTCCTTGTATGGAGTGATGTATTCATCTCAAAATTGTACAAAGCTGGCACAAGCCTTCTCTGAAACCTTGAACGATAATTGTGTACAGACAATCTGTGATAACTCTTAGAGTTACAATGCAGTAGTGAATCATTGGATTGCTAGTTGGTTTTTGTATTTGTTTCTTGTCACAGTCTGCATTGGAAATTAACAGTCCATGTATGAGATTAAAGAAATATGAAATGCATGGTCTTCTTTTATAATCTATACATAGATGCTACCATCTTGCTACCTAAATTGGTTTCAATATTCATTTGGTTGTTTTACAAAGTTTATAGCCTTCTGTTGCTACCGACACTGAAACAGGAGTATTCCCCGTTAACACAGAAATAATGGTGTTAGGCATCAAACATAAGAGAAGCATGAAAAGAATCTTGAATATCTGTTGTTGTAGAGGCAGGAGACTACAATGGTTCGAGTAACTTGGCACACAAATTATTCTGCTTTCATGCTGTTGGCTATCATTCTGCTCATCATTAATTATCCTAGCTGTCATTTTTTGAAAATTCAGCACCGAGAAGAGACAACACGGATCATTGCTTCTATTTCAGTTTCTCTTTCCTTAGCTTTCACAATGTTAAAATTTAACCTGTTTGAACTCAAAGAAACTTTAATATAACTCTAGCAAATCCTCCTCTAAGATATATAAATAATATCATAACCTGTCAACATAAACAGGTTTAACTCACTCAACTGACATTAGATTAGATTTGACAAGAGACGCCAAACTAGAATAGAGCAGTATAAGCTCCATTTGATCAAATTCCAATCCTAAGAAGCTAATTCTATCACACGAGTTCCAAATTTTACATGGATTCTATATTTACAAAACCAAATAAGTCATTGTTCATTGCCTCCCATCTTCTTCCTCCAAACAAACTGAGTCTACGATATCAATTGCAGCAACCTTAGAAGAACCGAGCCTTATCACAGCATTATGTATCCTCTTAGGTGGAAGCCCGTTCTTCCCTGGTACGCCATTACTTTCTTTTTCTTCCTGAAGGTCAGCTGGAGGCAAGAAACAGTCCATGCTCAGGCCCTGTATATTGAAATCTACCTCTTCTACTGTCCAAATCTCCTCCATTTGTGTTCTCACATGTCCATCTGTAGTCTCACCGAACCTGAACAATGAAACCGCTGTCCTTCCACTGTGAGCAATCTTAACGCCATCAACATGTCGATAATCTTCAATTAATGATTCCATGGTGGTCTCCCAATACACACTCTCATTGTTTGCTCCTCTCATTCTGAGGAGATGGGAGTCATCCAATTGCACAAGGAAGGTTGTTCAGATAATTCTCATGAAGATAATGCAACCTCGAATATCAAAAGTAGGCTAAGCCCATTAAGGAGGATACTTGATCCTCTCAAGTCAAAGAATCAAATCCCTTTTCTGGGCCAGTTACTAGCTTACCTAGTCATCGTGCACCAGGAGCAAGTAATAGAGATACGATTCCTATTCGATGAATTAAGATCAGCAAATGTGGTTGTTAATCATTCCACAAGCCAGATTGCCGAGGCTGGATGTTCAATTCATGCTGAGAAGCAAGTGGCATCCACGAGACAAGCTCTTCTAAAACTTGCTTGGAAGAATGGATTTCTTTTGTGTTCTCTTCCAGCGATATTAACATTCTTGTGGCCGCATTAGAGAAAAATGCACACCACAGAATAAGGATTTTGAGTGCATTTACACAATATTTACGGCTCATGAACTAAAGAAGAAAGTTGGTGTTTGGAGTAGCCAAGGAAATAAAAATAAAAGCATGATTTGGTCTACAATGTTGTTGGCCAGATAAAGGTTTCTTCGTCCAAGTCTACCAGTGATTCTTCCAAAATTACCCTTTGACGAGAGTTTCTCTTGTACGGTTGTGAACAGATATCAACAGCTCATGATCGTTGGTTCTCTATTTAGGAATGAGCTAGCAGCTATTGTCATTCAGGTTCAAAACGAAAGGCTAGAAAAGGATAATCACAATAAGTACTCAAAAGAAAGCTTGCAAGTTGAGCAGAAGAACGAGAACTTAAGCTTAGCCAGCGTGGTTGCTATTATACCGAGTGGGGTTCATGGCACTTCATCGACAGGAGAGCCATCTCCTTTGATTGAGAGATGGAAATCGGGAGGTAGTTGTGACTGTGGAGGTTGGGATGAGGGCTGCATGCTAACAATTCTAACAGACAAGATTCAGGAAAGGAGTTCTACTACTTCAGATGGAACTTTCCGAATTGAATTGTTCGCTCAGGTTCGACATTCACATTGATTATACTTTTTATTTTTGATAATATTGCTTGTGGTTACTGACATAAAAAATTATCTCATTTCAGGGTGAAACTAAAGAAACCAAGCATGCTTTTAGCATGATTGCTTTCAAAGAAGGAGTTTATACAGTTGATTTTGGGGCATCTATTTCTTCAGTACAAGCATTTGCAATGTGTATTGCAACTCCACAGCAAGAAGCCCAGTACTATTTCAGGGATGCAATGCTCAGTAAAAGCTCAAAGCTTGGAGGAACATACTACAACAAGCTATGTACCCGGTCATCCTCCTCTTTCTCCTGTTAGGAGAGCTTGACCTGCCTCATGTTTCATTGGAGTCGGCTGAGTTCTAATATCCTCTATTCAAGCTGGGCATTTTGAGGTACCGATGCTTGCCAAGAGACAGGTACTTGCTTGACTTCATTCTGTTGTATCAGTACATAAAAAATAACGAATAAGCTCCACTTCTTTCCTTGTATGGAGTGATGTATTCATCTCAAAATTGTACAAAGCTGGCACAAGCCTCTCTGAAACCTTGAACGATAATTGTGTACAGACAATCTGTGATAACTCTTAGAGTTACAATGCAGTAGTGAATCATTGGATTGCTAGTTGGTTTTTGTATTTGTTTCTTGTCACAGTCTGCATTGGAAATTAACAGTCCATGTATGAGATTAAAGAAATATGAAATGCATGGTCTTCTTTTATAATCTATACATAGATGCTACCATCTTGCTACCTAAATTCGGGTTTCGAATATTCATTTGGTTGTTTTTACAAAGTTTATAGCCTTCTGTTGCTACCGACACTGAAACAGGAGTATTCCCCGTTAACACAGAAATAATGGTGTTAGGCATCAAACATAAGAGAAGCATGAAAAAGAATCTTGAATATCTGTTGTTGTAGAGGCAGGAGACTACAATGGTTCGAGTAACTTGGCACACAAATTATTCTGCTTTCATGCTGTTGGCTATCATTCTGCTCATCATTAATTATCCTAGCTGTCATTTTTTGAAAATTCAGCACCGAGAAGAGACAACACGGATCATTGCTTCTATTTCAGTTTCTCTTTCCTTAGCTTTCACAATGTTAAAATTTAACCTGTTTGAACTCAAAGAAACTTTAATATAACTCTAGCAAATCCTCCTCTAAGATATATAAATAATATCATAACCTGTCAACATAAACAGGTTTAACTCACTCAACTGACATTAGATTAGATTTGACAAGAGACGCCAAACTAGAATAGAGCAGTATAAGCTCCATTTGATCAAATTCCAATCCTAAGAAGCTAATTCTATCACACGAGTTCCAAATTTTACATGGATTCTATATTTACAAAACCAAATAAGTCATTGTTCATTGCCTCCCATCTTCTTCCTCCAAACAAACTGAGTCTCACGATATCAATTGCAGCAACCTTAGAAGAACCGAGCCTTATCACAGCATTATGTATCCTCTTAGGTGGAAGCCCGTTCTTCCCTGGTACCATTACTTTCTTTTTCTTCCTGAAGGTCAGCTGGAGGCAAGAAACAGTCCATGCTCAGGCCCTGTATATTGAAATCTACCTCTTCTACTGTCCAAATCTCCTCCATTTGTGTTCTCACATGTCCATCTGTAGTCTCACCAACCTGAACAATGAAACCGCTGTCCTTCCACTGTGAGCAATCTTAACGCCATCAACATGTCGATAATCTTCATTAATGATTCCATGGTGGTCTCCCAATACACACTCTCATTGTTTGCTCCTCTCATTCTGAGGAGATGGGAGTCATCCATTGCACAAGTAAGCCAGTTCTCTGGCTGAAGTAACCCCAAACAGTATGCCTAATGATCTCTACACTGTTGCTGCTCCGTGCTCGAAGTGTCTTTGATTCTGCATCAAGCCTGAGCACAAAACAATCCTCACCGTTGATTGTTCTCCCCAATGCAAACAGCATTGGAGAATAAGCTTGCGGTGGACCTTGGATCTAGACCCTGTCATCATGAAATTAGGTAAATCATCTAAACTTAGATTGACTCCTTATTAGGTACAAGTGGTTGGTGTTGAAGGAGTGGAATTTGTGAACTACATGACAAATAGCTGACTAATTTAAGCTTAATGAGGGCCAGAGGCTAATTAGGTGCTAACCACTCTCATGTGGCTTGTCTTTGTTTTCACATGGCACCATGTTTGGTGGGTTTTCTTAATATGGCAAGCTTACTAGTCTTTTTCCTTTCATGTATTATTATAAATAGGTTAGCTGTATGAAAATAAAAAGCATGCTGGTGAAGTTATTTCAGCACCTATCCTTTTCAACTCCCACTCTTTACCCATTCTATTGAAAACTCAAAACCATATGGAGTTTGGTATGTGTGAAGACTATCTGAGTTCCCGTTGAAACTCGAAGGATACTAATTAACACTTAGCTGGATAGCAACTCAATTCTACTACCTTATGATTACAATTGTTTTATCAGGCTGAATGTGGGTAGTGGCATATTTCTTTTCTTCCTATATTGGATTACTAATTGCAAAACGTTGTTTTCAAATTATGAACTAGCATCATGTTTGCTGCTTCAGACTGTCAACAGCATTAACAGGTTATCAATTATGATCCTCATAATATTGATGCAAAACTGTACCTAGAAAGCTTAGGTAGCACGAAAAAGATGATACAACAACAATAATTTTGTCTCAATTTTTTTGGGATCGAGTACAGGAATCATGTTCTTCCATTTAGTTCTGTCAGGGTATAGCCTTTACAAAGTTAAATATTACCCATATCCTTCCTAATTACTTCCAATTGAAGTTTGTACCTGTAGAGTTCGACGAAGAGGCCTTGGCGGTCCTCTAGAGGCATGGGACTGTTGCCATTGAGTCTGTCTCCATGCTACTTTGCCGTCGCTCCCAGCACTGAGTTTGCTTCCAGAAACCACCAACTCTATACACCACACATCCGGCTTCTTCTGCCACAACACAAACCCTCCCATCTCACCTCCACCATTCTTCATTGGAGTCGGCTGAGTTCTAATATCCTCTATTCAAGCTGGGCATTTTGAGGTACCGATGCTTGCCAAGAGACAGGTACTTGCTTGACTTCATTCTGTTGTATCAGTACATAAAAAATAACGAATAAGCTCCACTTCTTTCCTTGTATGGAGTGATGTATTCATCTCAAAATTGTACAAAGCTGGCACAAGCCTTCTCTGAAACCTTGAACGATAATTGTGTACAGACAATCTGTGATAACTCTTAGAGTTACAATGCAGTAGTGAATCATTGGATTGCTAGTTGGTTTTTGTATTTGTTTCTTGTCACAGTCTGCATTGGAAATTAACAGTCCATGTATGAGATTAAAGAAATATGAAATGCATGGTCTTCTTTTATAATCTATACATAGATGCTACCATCTTGCTACCTAAATTCGGGTTTCGAATATTCATTTGGTTGTTTTTACAAAGTTTATAGCCTTCTGTTGCTACCGACACTGAAACAGGAGTATTCCCCGTTAACACAGAAATAATGGTGTTAGGCATCAAACATAAGAGAAGCATGAAAAAGAATCTTGAATATCTGTTGTTGTAGAGGCAGGAGACTACAATGGTTCGAGTAACTTGGCACACAAATTATTCTGCTTTCATGCTGTTGGCTATCATTCTGCTCATCATTAATTATCCTAGCTGTCATTTTTTGAAAATTCAGCACCGAGAAGAGACAACACGGATCATTGCTTCTATTTCAGTTTCTCTTTCCTTAGCTTTCACAATGTTAAAATTTAACCTGTTTGAACTCAAAGAAACTTTAATATAACTCTAGCAAATCCTCCTCTAAGATATATAAATAATATCATAACCTGTCAACATAAACAGGTTTAACTCACTCAACTGACATTAGATTAGATTTGACAAGAGACGCCAAACTAGAATAGAGCAGTATAAGCTCCATTTGATCAAATTCCAATCCTAAGAAGCTAATTCTATCACACGAGTTCCAAATTTTACATGGATTCTATATTTACAAAACCAAATAAGTCATTGTTCATTGCCTCCCATCTTCTTCCTCCAAACAAACCGAGTCTACGATATCAATTGCAGCAACCTTAGAAGAACCGAGCCTTATCACAGCATTATGTATCCTCTTAGGTGGAAGCCCGTTCTTCCCTGGTACGCCATTACTTTCTTTTTCTTCCTGAAGGTCAGCTGGAGGCAAGAAACAGTCCATGCTCAGGCCCTGTATATTGAAATCTACCTCTTCTACTGTCCAAATCTCCTCCATTTGTGTTCTCACATGTCCATCTGTAGTCTCACGAACCTGAACAATGAAACCGCTGTCCTTCCACTGTGAGCAATCTTAACGCCATCAACATGTCGATAATCTTCAATTAATGATTCCATGGTGGTCTCCCAATACACACTCTCATTGTTTGCTCCTCTCATTCTGAGGAGATGGGAGTCATCCAATTGCACAAGTAAGCCAGTTCTCTGGCTGAAGTAACCCCAAACAGTATGCCTAATGATCTCTACACTGTTGCTGCTCCGTGCTCGAAGTGTCTTTGATTCTGCATCAAGCCTGAGCACAAAACAATCCTCACCGTTGATTGCCTTCTCCCCAATGCAAACAGCATTGGAGAATAAGCTTGCGGTGGACCTTGGATCTAGACCCTGTCATCATGAAATTAGGTAAATCATCTAAACTTAGATTATTTTGACTCCTTATTAGGTACAAGTGGTTGGTGTTGAAGGAGTGGAATTTGTGAACTACATGACAAATAGCTGACTAATTTAAGCTTAATGAGGGCCAGAGGCTAATTAGGTGCTAACCACTCTCATGTGGCTTGTCTTTGTTTTCACATGGCACCATGTTTGGTGGGTTTTCTTAATATGGCAAGCTTACTAGTCTTTTTCCTTTCATGTATTATTATAAATAGGTTAGCTGTATGAAAATAAAAGCATGCTGGTGAAGTTATTTCAGCACCTATCCTTTTCAACTCCCCACTCTTTACCCATTCTATTGAAAACTCAAAACCATATGGAGTTTGGTATGTGTGAAGACTATCTGAGTTCCCGTTGAAACTCGAAGGATACTAATTAACACTTAGCTGGATAGCAACTCTTGAATCTACTACCTTATGATTACAATTGTTTTATCAGGCTGAATGTGGGGTAGTGGCATATTTCTTTTCTTCCTATATTGGATTACTAATTGCAAAAGGTTGTTTTCAAATTATGAACTAGCATCATGTTTGCTGCTTCAGACTGTCAACAGCATTAACAGGTTATCAATTATGATCCTCATAATATTGATGCAAAACTGTACCTAGAAAGCTTAGGTAGCACGAAAAAGATGATACAACAACAATAATTTTGTCTCAATTTTTTTGGGATCGAGTACAGGAATCATGTTCTTCCATTTAGTTCTGTCAGGGTATAGCCTTTACAAAGTTAAATATTACCCATATCCTTCCTAATTACTTCCAATTGAAGTTTGTACCTGTAGAGTTCGACGAAGAGGCCTTGGCGGTCCTCTAGAGGCATGGGACTGTTGCCATTGAGTCTGTCTCCATGCTACTTTGCCGTCGCTCCCAGCACTGAGTTTGCTTCCAGAAACCACCAACTCTATACACCACACATCCGGCTTCTTCTGCCACAACACAAACCCTCCCATCTCACCTCCACCATTCTTCATTCCCTTCTTATTGCTCGCATTGCTATTACTAGCATTATTACAGATCTCCGAGGCTGACATACAAACTTTCCCCATTGCGTACATGCTACTTACAGCGCTCAACGCCGCCTTCCCTCCAGCAGCAGCAATGTACTGCTGTACTATGTACTTTGCCATCGACGCCTCCTATTCAGATTCCCTCATAAATTAGTTAAGGACAAGATCGAAAGAAATTAAACTAGTGGGGCTGAGAACTAGTTAGACTTACTATTGGATCTTTCTTGATATGGCCACTGTTGATGGAAGCTTGAGCTTGAACAGGCAGAGGGACGAGCGGAGCTCCGATGACACCGAGCATGAGCTGGAGCTCGGCGCCATGGCCTAACGGAGATGGTGGAGGATATCGGTGATGGTCTCCGTTGGGCCTAAGCATCCACGACAACATGTTGCTGCACCCTGCAGTACCCCTGTTGCTCTTTGAGCTGCTGCTTGATATGAAGGTTTCTTCAGGGATTGGGATTTCTAGCACCGTATCAAGACCATCTCTGTCTAGATTTGGACAGAGCTTCTTCATTGTTTTGTGAAGGGAAGAGAGGAGTGCAGAGAGAGTGTATTGGCTTCTCAAAGGGGTTTATAGTTCCATTGTGATTGAGATTCCGATTTGTTCCTTCTAGCTTTAATCGTGCTGGCACGCTCTTTTTCCTTCTTTTCTAACAACCAACATGAAGGTGTGAGTACTTTATTTATGGAGTTTGAATTTTTTTTGCTTTATGATATTTCTTTCTTTCTTTCTCTCTCTTTAGGAGCGATGATGATTGAGATGTCTACATGGGACATTTGGAGCATGAAGTGAACGAAGTGGGTCTTAATAAAATAGCCGTTTGGTTTTGGCATCGTGATGTTTGGTAGGCCCCTTCGGTTGAGAAATTGTCTGCTGTTCTGGCCTCTCACACACACACATAGTACTGATAGGAGAGAGAGATAAATACAGTAGATTTCAGATACTGTTAAAATTTACAGTACAAATAGAGTATCCATTCAGGTGGCCCAGAATCTAGGCCCAGCTGCATTCTCGGGCTGGAGGAAGCCCAGGTCTTGTTTCCGTTACGATCCGGATCTACATTTACTAACCTTAGAAGAACCGAGCCTTATCACAGCATTATGTATCCTCTTAGGTGGAAGCCCGTTCTTCCCTGGTACGCCATTACTTTCTTTTTCTTCCTGAAGGTCAGCTGGAGGCAAGAAACAGTCCATGCTCAGGCCCTGTATATTGAAATCTACCTCTTCTACTGTCCAAATCTCCTCCATTTGTGTTCTCACATGTCCATCTGTAGTCTCACCGAACCTGAACAATGAAACCGCTGTCCTTCCACTGTGAGCAATCTTAACGCCATCAACATGTCGATAATCTTCAATTAATGATTCCATGGTGGTCTCCCAATACACACTCTCATTGTTTGCTCCTCTCATTCTGAGGAGATGGGAGTCATCCAATTGCACAAGTAAGCCAGTTCTCTGGCTGAAGTAACCCCAAACAGTATGCCTAATGATCTCTACACTGTTGCTGCTCCGTGCTCGAAGTGTCTTTGATTCTGCATCAAGCCTGAGCACAAAACAATCCTCACCGTTGATTGCCTTCTCCCCAATGCAAACAGCATTGGAGAATAAGCTTGCGGTGGACCTTGGATCTAGACCCTGTCATCATGAAATTAGGTAAATCATCTAAACTTAGATTGACTCCTTATTAGGTACAAGTGGTTGGTGTTGAAGGAGTGGAATTTGTGAACTACATGACAAATAGCTGACTAATTTAAGCTTAATGAGGGCCAGAGGCTAATTAGGTGCTAACCACTCTCATGTGGCTTGTCTTTGTTTTCACATGGCACCATGTTTGGTGGGTTTTCTTAATATGGCAAGCTTACTAGTCTTTTTCCTTTCATGTATTATTATAAATAGGTTAGCTGTATGAAAATAAAAGCATGCTGGTGAAGTTATTTCAGCACCTATCCTTTTCAACTCCCCACTCTTTACCCATTCTATTGAAAACTCAAAACCATATGGAGTTTGGTATGTGTGAAGACTATCTGAGTTCCCGTTGAAACTCGAAGGATACTAATTAACACTTAGCTGGATAGCAACTCTTGATTCTACTACCTTATGATTACAATTGTTTTATCAGGCTGAATGTGGGGTAGTGGCATATTTCTTTTCTTCCTATATTGGATTACTAATTGCAAAAACGCTGTTTTCAAATTATGAACTAGCATCATGTTTGCTGCTTCAGACTGTCAACAGCATTAACAGGTTATCAATTATGATCCTCATAATATTGATGCAAAACTGTACCTAGAAAGCTTAGGTAGCACGAAAAGATGATACAACAACAATAATTTTGTCTCAATTTTTTGGGATCGAGTACAGGAATCATGTTCTTCCATTTAGTTCTGTCAGGGTATAGCCTTTACAAAGTTAAATATTACCCATATCCTTCCTAATTACTTCCAATTGAAGTTTGTACCTGTAGAGTTCGACGAAGAGGCCTTGGCGGTCCTCTAGAGGCATGGGACTGTTGCCATTGAGTCTGTCTCCATGCTACTTTGCCGTCGCTCCCAGCACTGAGTTTGCTTCCAGAAACCACCAACTCTATACACCACACATCCGGCTTCTTCTGCCACAACACAAACCCTCCCATCTCACCTCCACCATTCTTCATTCCCTTCTTATTGCTCGCATTGCTATTACTAGCATTATTACAGATCTCCGAGGCTGACATACAAACTTTCCCCATTGCGTACATGCTACTTACAGCGCTCAACGCCGCCTTCCCTCCAGCAGCAGCAATGTACTGCTGTACTATGTACTTTGCCATCGACGCCTCCTATTCAGATTCCCTCATAAATTAGTTAAGGACAAGATCGAAAGAAATTAAACTAGTGGGGGCTGAGAACTAGTTAGACTTACTATTGGATCTTTCTTGATATGGCCACTGTTGATGGAAGCTTGAGCTTGAACAGGCAGAGGGACGAGCGGAGCTCCGATGACACCGAGCATGAGCTGGAGCTCGGCGCCATGGCCTAACGGAGATGGTGGAGGATATCGGTGATGGTCTCCGTTGGGCCTAAGCATCCACGACAACATGTTGCTGCACCCTGCAGTACCCCTGTTGCTCTTTGAGCTGCTGCTTGATATGAAGGTTTCTTCAGGGATTGGGATTTCTAGCACCGTATCAAGACCATCTTCTCTGTCTAGATTTGGACAGAGCTTCTTCATTGTTTTGTGAAGGGAAGAGAGGAGTGCAGAGAGAGTGTATTGGCTTCTCAAAGGGGTTTATAGTTCCATTGTGATTGAGATTCCGATTTGTTCCTTCTAGCTTTAATCGTGCTGGCACGCTCTTTTTTTCCTTCTTTTCTAACAACCAACATGAAGGTGTGAGTACTTTATTTATGGAGTTTGAATTTTTTTTGCTTTATGATATTTCTCTCTCTCTCTTTAGGAGCGATGATGATTGAGATGTCTACATGGGACATTTGGAGCATGAAGTGAACGAAGTGGGTCTTAATAAAATAGCCGTTTGGTTTTGGCATCGTGATGTTTGGTAGGCCCCTTCGGTTGAGAAATTGTCTGCTGTTCTGGCCTCAATACACACACATAGTACTGATAGGAGAGAGAGATAAATACAGTAGATTTCAGATACTGTTAAAATTTACAGTACAAATAGAGTATCCATTCAGGTGGCCCAGAATCTAGGCCCAGCTGCATTCTCGGGCTGGAGGAAGCCCAGGTCTTGTTTCCGTTACGATCCGGATCTACATTTACTAACGTGAGAAACGATTTCACGGGCTTAAAACTTTGTATCGCTGGCTCAACAGGGATGCAGCCTTACATATTAATTTAAAAAATAATAATCTTTTTCAAGCTCTAATTAAGAATGGCATCAGGGATAGCTGCTGAAATGATCATATTCCCCATCTTTAAATCTATTAATAACAAGCATGAACCAATTAAAACGGCTAATATCACAGAACCCCCTTAACTTTGATGATTATCAGAAAACCCTCTTAAGTTTAGGGGTTATAAAACCCCTATCTTTGAGATTTTATCGTAAAACACCCTAATTTAGGTTAGGGTGTTTTCGATAAAATCTCAAGGTTAAAGCAGTTTTCTAATAAAATCTAAAAATTAAAGTGGGTTTTGTGATAACCCGATACTTAAGGGGTTTTTCCTAATATTTTGAAAGTTAAGGGTGGTTTTCCGATAATCACCCAAAGTTAAGGGGATTTTCTGATACTTTGTCCTACTAAAACTATTGTTTCTATACATTGTAACGTGTTCCTCCATGTATATCAGCTATCTGTTACATGTTCATTTAGATTTAATCCGAATAATTTTGCACAACTTCAAAAACGAAAAAACCCCAATAAAATCAATACGAGCTAGGCCCACCTCAACCTAACCCAAATCCTAAGACGAATAATGTCCGAACTGTCTGTTCGACTTTATTTGAAAAGAAAAAGCAGGAGATGATATAATAGTGTAGTCCCCACATTTGCCAGTGCAAAACATGATATTTACAACATCACCCCTCAACTTCATTCCATGGCTCTGCACAATAAGCGGGCCAAGCTGTAACCCAGAGACAGCCCAAATCATCTGGTCTCTTTCTCAATTACAATTTATCACGCTTAATTTTTTATCAGGCTGAATGTGGGGTAGTGGCATATTTCTTTTCTTCCTATATTGGATTACTAATTGCAAAAGGTTGTTTTCAAATTATGAACTAGCATCATGTTTGCTGCTTCAGACTGTCAACAGCATTAACAGGTTATCAATTATGATCCTCATAATATTGATGCAAAACTGTACCTAGAAAGCTTAGGTAGCACGAAAAGATGATACAACAACAATAATTTTGTCTCAATTTTTTGGGATCGAGTACAGGAATCATGTTCTTCCATTTAGTTCTGTCAGGGTATAGCCTTTACAAAGTTAAATATTACCCATATCCTTCCTAATTACTTCCAATTGAAGTTTGTACCTGTAGAGTTCGACGAAGAGGCCTTGGCGGTCCTCTAGAGGCATGGGACTGTTGCCATTGAGTCTGTCTCCATGCTACTTTGCCGTCGCTCCCAGCACTGAGTTTGCTTCCAGAAACCACCAACTCTATACACCACACATCCGGCTTCTTCTGCCACAACACAAACCCTCCCATCTCACCTCCACCATTCTTCATTCCCTTCTTATTGCTCGCATTGCTATTACTAGCATTATTACAGATCTCCGAGGCTGACATACAAACTTTCCCCATTGCGTACATGCTACTTACAGCGCTCAACGCCGCCTTCCCTCCAGCAGCAGCAATGTACTGCTGTACTATGTACTTTGCCATCGACGCCTCCTATTCAGATTCCCTCATAAATTAGTTAAGGACAAGATCGAAAGAAATTAAACTAGTGGGGGCTGAGAACTAGTTAGACTTACTATTGGATCTTTCTTGATATGGCCACTGTTGATGGAAGCTTGAGCTTGAACAGGCAGAGGGACGAGCGGAGCTCCGATGACACCGAGCATGAGCTGGAGCTCGGCGCCATGGCCTAACGGAGATGGTGGAGGATATCGGTGATGGTCTCCGTTGGGCCTAAGCATCCACGACAACATGTTGCTGCACCCTGCAGTACCCCTGTTGCTCTTTGAGCTGCTGCTTGATATGAAGGTTTCTTCAGGGATTGGGATTTCTAGCACCGTATCAAGACCATCTTCTCTGTCTAGATTTGGACAGAGCTTCTTCATTGTTTTGTGAAGGGAAGAGAGGAGTGCAGAGAGAGTGTATTGGCTTCTCAAAGGGGTTTATAGTTCCATTGTGATTGAGATTCCGATTTGTTCCTTCTAGCTTTAATCGTGCTGGCACGCTCTTTTTTTCCTTCTTTTCTAACAACCAACATGAAGGTGTGAGTACTTTATTTATGGAGTTTGAATTTTTTTTTTGCTTTATGATATTTCTTTCTTTCTTTCTCTCTCTTCTCTTTAGGAGCGATGATGATTGAGATGTCTACATGGGACATTTGGAGCATGAAGTGAACGAAGTGGGTCTTAATAAAATAGCCGTTTGGTTTTGGCATCGTGATGTTTGGTAGGCCCCTTCGGTTGAGAAATTGTCTGCTGTTCTGGCCTCAATACACACACATAGTACTGATAGGAGAGAGAGATAAATACAGTAGATTTCAGATACTGTTAAAATTTACAGTACAAATAGAGTATCCATTCAGGTGGCCCAGAATCTAGGCCCAGCTGCATTCTCGGGCCGGAGGAAGCCCAGGTCTTGTTTCCGTTACGATCCGGATCATGTAAACATTAACTAACGTGAGAAACGATTTCACGGGCTTAAAACTTTGTATCGCTGGCTCAACAGGGATGCAGCCTTACATATTAATTTAAAAAATAATAATCTTTTTCAAGCTCTAATTAAGAATGGCATCAGGGATAGCTGCTGAAATGATCATATTCCCCATCTTTAAATCTATTAATAACAAGCATGAACCAATTAAAACGGCTAATATCACAGAACCCCCTTAACTTTGGATGATTATCAGAAAACCCTCTTAAGTTTAGGGGTTATAAAACCCCTATCTTTGAGATTTTATCGTAAAACACCCTAATTTAGGTTAGGGTGTTTTCGATAAAATCTCAAGGTTAAAGCAGTTTTCTAATAAAATCTAAAAATTAAAGTGGGTTTTGTGATAACCCGATACTTAAGGGGTTTTTCCTAATATTTTGAAAGTTAAGGGTGGTTTTCCGATAATCACCCAAAGTTAAGGGGGGATTTTCTGATACTTTGTCCTACTAAAACTATTGTTTCTATACATTGTAACGTGTTCCTCCATGTATATCAGCTATCTGTTACATGTTCATTTAGATTTAATCCGAATAATTTTGCACAACTTCAAAAACGAAAAAAAAACCCCAATAAAATCAATACGAGCTAGGCCCACCTCAACCTAACCCAAATCCTAAGACGAATAATGTCCGAACTGTCTGTTCGACTTTATTTGAAAAGAAAAAGCAGGAGATGATATAATAGTGTAGTCCCCACATTTGCCAGTGCAAAACATGATATTTACAACATCACCCCTCAACTTCATTCCATGGCTCTGCACAATAAGCGGGCCAAGCTGTAACCCAGAGACAGCCCAAATCATCTGGTCTCTTTCTCAATTACAATTTATCACGCTTAATTTTCTATCAGACTTCAATTAATATTTATTGTCATTTTCTTCATTATTGTTATTATTCCGCTACGCAACGAAGTAGTTGGAAGTGGTCTCTACCTCCTTCGATTACGCATGAACTAAATTCCTAACCATCCATTAATTAAATCCAGCATATATAATTAGAAACAAAAATCGAACCGAATTAAGTTTTAATTATAATTTATTAGTGTAGATATATAATTAAATAGAGTACGTGCGTCCAACCTTTGCTCCTCTTTAAACGACTTGGGTCTTATCTCCGAAGAAATTCGTTCTCATAATTTTTTGATTATCCTTGATCGCCATTGAGGGGAATTCTCTATTATTAATTTCCTTGTTGGAGTTGGTAGCGGTTGTTAGAGAAAAAACAAAAAGAAATCCTTTTTCTATTTGGTTTTTTTTTTTTTTTTGTTTGGTTGTGAGGATGATTTGGAAATTGACTGCCAGATGATGATTGCCCTTGATAGAAATTACAATGTATATTGCTCGCTTTCTTACCAAGGTTTTGTTTTCCTCTGATTTTTTTTTCTTTTCTATTGATGAATAAATTGTGATATTGGGACAAATTTTAGTTTTGTTTTTGGTTTTGGTTTCAGCTATGGAGAAGGATTTTGACAGAGGTGACTGTAGAACTGCAAATATTTCTGGAGAATTGGAAACTTGTGCTTGCGGGTCTCATATTTCAGGTAACATTATAGATTAATCCGAATTTAGGGTTTTTATCCCTCTATTGGAAATGTGATTGATTAGAGGGTGAAAATGTTGATTTAGCCCTTTGGAGGTAAAATTATTGGAGTTATGTAAATTATTGTATATATCTGATATAGATTCGAGATATTTGATTAGGTTCTTTTTTAAAAGCATTTGGGATTTGTTGAGTTGACATTGACGAAATGTATTTGTCTTTGACTATGCAACAGGAAGAATTTCAGTCATGTTTGTAGAACAGCATTTTACGTAGGGGTAATGTTTGATGTATAGTCAATTTGATGGTATCTAATTTTACACCATTTTTTTCTGGAATTTTGTAATTTTGACTGAGGGGCGTTATGCATCCGAGTTCTGACCATTATGTATAGCCCTATAGAAGAAGATGGGTTTAATCTATGAAGACTCTTCTCTTGATCTAAATTCTTAATGGAGGTGTATAATTTATTTGGATTTTTCTTCTTCCAGTCCTTTAATTGCCATTGTAAAGCCTCTTCATGCATGATCACTCTTACAGATCTCCGAGGCTGACATACAAACTTTCCCCATTGCGTACATGCTACTTACAGCTCAACGCCGCCTTCCCTCCAGCAGCAGCAATGTACTGCTGTACTATGTACTTTGCCATCGACGCCTCCTATTCAGATTCCCTCATAAATTAGTTAAGGACAAGATCGAAAGAAATTAAACTAGTGGGGGCTGAGAACTAGTTAGACTTACTATTGGATCTTTCTTGATATGGCCACTGTTGATGGAAGCTTGAGCTTGAACAGGCAGAGGGACGAGCGGAGCTCCGATGACACCGAGCATGAGCTGGAGCTCGGCGCCATGGCCTAACGGAGATGGTGGAGGATATCGGTGATGGTCTCCGTTGGGCCTAAGCATCCACGACAACATGTTGCTGCACCCTGCAGTACCCCTGTTGCTCTTTGAGCTGCTGCTTGATATGAAGGTTTCTTCAGGGATTGGGATTTCTAGCACCGTATCAAGACCATCTTCTCTGTCTAGATTTGGACAGAGCTTCTTCATTGTTTTGTGAAGGGAAGAGAGGAGTGCAGAGAGTGTATTGGCTTCTCAAAGGGGTTTATAGTTCCATTGTGATTGAGATTCCGATTTGTTCCTTCTAGCTTTAATCGTGCTGGCACGCTCTTTTTTTCCTTCTTTTCTAACAACCAACATGAAGGTGTGAGTACTTTATTTATGGAGTTTGAATTTTTTTTTTGCTTTATGATATTTCTTTCTTTCTTTCTCTCTCTTCTCTTTAGGAGCGATGATGATTGAGATGTCTACATGGGACATTTGGAGCATGAAGTGAACGAAGTGGGTCTTAATAAAATAGCCGTTTGGTTTTGGCATCGTGATGTTTGGTAGGCCCCTTCGGTTGAGAAATTGTCTGCTGTTCTGGCCTCAATACACACACATAGTACTGATAGGAGAGAGAGATAAATACAGTAGATTTCAGATACTGTTAAAATTTACAGTACAAATAGAGTATCCATTCAGGTGGCCCAGAATCTAGGCCCAGCTGCATTCTCGGGCTGGAGGAAGCCCAGGTCTTGTTTCCGTTACGATCCGGATCTACATTTACTAACATGAGAAACGATTTCACGGGCTTAAAACTTTGTATCGCTGGCTCAACAGGGATGCAGCCTTATATATTAATTTAAAAAATAATAATCTTTTTCAAGCTCTAATTAAGAATGGCATCAGGGATAGCTACTGAAATGTTCATATTCCCCATCTTTAAATCTATTAATAACAAGCATGAACCAATTAAAACGGCTAATATCACAGAACCCCCCTTAACTTTGGATGATTATCAGAAAACCCCTCTTAAGTTTAGGGGTTATAAAAAAACCCCCTTAACTTTGAGATTTTATCAGAAAACACCCCTAATTTAGGTTAGGGGTGTTTTCTGATAAAATCTCAAGGTTAAAGGCAGTTTTCTAATAAAATCTAAAAATTAAAGTGGGTTTTGTGATAATCCCGATACTTAAGGGGGTTTTTCCTAATATTTTGAAAGTTAAGGGTGGTTTTCCGATAATCACCCAAAGTTAAGGGGGGATTTTCTGATACTTTGTCCTACTAAAACTATTGTTTCTATACATTGTAACGTGTTCCTCCATGTATATCAGCTATCTGTTACATGTTCATTTAGATTTAATCCGAATAATTTTGCACAACTTCAAAAAACGAAAAAAACCCCAATAAAATCAATACGAGCTAGGCCCACCTCAACCTAACCCAAATGCCTAAGACGAATAGTGTCCGAATTGTCTGTTCGACTTTATTTGAAAAAGAAAAAGCAGGGAGATGATATAATAATGTAGTCCCCACATTTGCCAGTGCAAAAACATGATATTTACAACATCACCCCTCAACTTCATTCCATGGCTCTGCACAATAAGCGGGCCAAGCTGTAACCCAGAGACAGCCCAAATCATCTGGTCTCTTTCTCCAATTACAATTTACCACGCTTAATTTTCTATCAGACTTCAATTAATATTTATTGTCATTTTCTTCATTATTGTTATTATTCCGCTACGCAACGAAGTAGTTGGAAGTGGTCTCTACCTCCTTCGATTACGCATGAACTAAATTCCCTAACCATCCATTAATTAAATCCAGCATATATAATTAGAAACAAAAATCGAACCGAATTAAGTTTTAATTATAATTTATTAGTGTAGATATATAATTAAATAGAGTACGTGCGTCCAACCTTTGCTCCTCTTTAAACGACTTGGGTCTTATCTCCGGAGAAATTCGTTCTCATAATTTTTTGATTATCCTTGATCGCCATTGAGGGGAATTCTCTATTATTAATTTCCTTGTTGGAGTTGGTAGCGGTTGTTAGAGAAAAACAAAAGAAATCCTTTTTCTATTTGGTTTTTTTTTTTGTTTGGTTGTGAGGATGATTTGGAAATTGACTGCCAGATGATGATTGCCCTTGATAGAAATTACAATGTATATTGCTCGCTTTCTTACCAAGGTTTTGTTTTCCTCTGATTTTTTTTTCTTTTCTATTGATGAATAAATTGTGATATTGGGACAAATTTTAGTTTTGTTTTTGGTTTTGGTTTCAGCTATGGAGAAGGATTTTGACAGAGGTGACTGTAGAACTGCAAATATTTCTGGAGAATTGGAAACTTGTGCTCGCGGGTCTCATATTTCAGGTAACATTATAGATTAATCCGAATTTAGGGGTTTTTTCCCCCTCTATTGGAAATGTGATTGATTAGAGGGTGAAAATGTTGATTTAGCCCTTTGGAGGTAAAATTATTGGAGTTATGTAAATTATTGTATATATCTGATATAGATTCGAGATATTTGATTAGGTTCTTTTAAAGCATTTGGGATTTGTTGAGTTGACATTGACGAAATGTATTTGTCTTTGACTATGCAACAGGAAGAATTTCAGTCATGTTTGTAGAACAGCATTTTACGTAGGGGTAATGTTTGATGTATAGTCAATTTGATGGTATCTAATTTTTACACCATTTTTTTCTGGAATTTTGTAATTTTGACTGAGGGGCGTTATGCATCCGAGTTCTGACCATTATGTATAGCCCTATAGAAGAAGATGGGTTTAATCTATGAAGACTCTTCTCTTGATCTAAATTCTTAATGGAGGTGTATAATTTATTTGGATTTTTCTTCTTCCAGTCCTTTAATTGCCATTGTAAAGCCTCTTCATGCATGATCACTCTTAAAGAATTATCATTTTCATGTACAAATACCTTTCACTGTAGAGCTAGATGATTGTCAAAAATAATCTATAGTAGAAGCAATTTGACCATATTTTTCAATTCGAAAGGATCCTGTTTTTCCCTAAGATATATTTTTATAGTAAATTGTATTATTCGTTTGTTTTTATACCGGACTACCAAAATTCTCCTTAACTCCCTCCCCCATCCCAACCCCAGAAATGCACTTACCAGTCACATAAAACCCGATTGTACTTTCAGCATATGCTGTAATATTATGATTCATTTATTATATTGTTGCTGTGTGATTCTTTTGTTACCTTTTTTCTTCCAGTAAGCAAATATTTATTGTTTTGCTTATAATTGTCTTGCACTCTCTCTCTCTCTCTCTCTCTCTGAATATACATCATGCTCTTTTGATAATGTTTTCGTTGACAATGCATGCTAAAATTGGATACTTATGTCCTGATTTTGCCTGTTCTTAGTACATTCATGGTCTGGCTGTTCATGGAGTTCACTATTTACATCAACCTGGGCCTGTTCTCCAAGATCTTGGGTTCATTCTCCTTCCGGTATTTAAATACTCTAACGGATAACATGTTTTCTGGATTAATTAATCGTAATTTGTTGAAGAAGCTATTTAAGCGGACAAAGGTATTCTTTCCTCTCTTCCTTGGGATGTCATTTTGTTTATTGTGTTTATTTTCTTGTTTAGGAGCTTGGAAAGAGAAATTTTACATCAGTGAGACTTCGTTCTCAGTCATCTTTTTCCCATTTATATTGGTATGCCTTTTGTCCACTATCCTATATCTGTTCATGGACGTGTTAAAATTTTCTCATTCATCTTTTTAATTCTTGCAGTGGACATTTCATCCTTTTGTTTATAAAACCAAACGTTTCTACACAGTTCTATTATGGCGTAGGGTATTGGCTTGTATAGTTGTAAGTTCTTGGACATTATCGCTTTATGTCTTTAGGTATTCATTATGCTCTAATCTAACAGAAATGACTCCTGCAGACTTCTCAGTTCTTGCGGATCATTACATTCTATTCTACACATCTTCCTGGCCCTAGTTATCACTGCCGTGAAGTAAGTTAGCTTCATTAGGATTTGCTTCTGTTAATTTCTTTGATAATATTCTATATTTCAGACCACCGAACATGATTCAGCTATCTGTTACATGTTCATTTAGATTTAATCCGAATAATTTTGCACAACTTCAAAAAACGAAAAAAAAACCCCAATAAAATCAATACGAGCTAGGCCCACCTCAACCTAACCCAAATCCCTAAGACGAATAATGTCCGAACTGTCTGTTCGACTTTATTTGAAAAGAAAAAGCAGGGAGATGATATAATAGTGTAGTCCCCACATTTGCCAGTGCAAAAACATGATATTTACAACATCACCCCTCGACTTCATTCCATGGCTCTGCACAATAAGCGGGCCAAGCTGTAACCCAGAGACAGCCCAAATCATCTGGTCTCTTTCTCTAATTACAATTTATCACGCTTAATTTTCTATCAGACTTCAATTAATATTTATTGTCATTTTCTTCATTATTGTTATTATTCCGCTACGCAACGAAGTAGTTGGAAGTGGTCTCTACCTCCTTCGATTACGCATGAACTAAATTCCCTAACCATCCATTAATTAAATCCAGCATATATAATTAGAAACAAAAATCGAACCGAATTAAGTTTTAATTATAATTTATTAGTGTAGATATATAATTAAATAGAGTACGTGCGTCCAACCTTTGCTCCTCTTTAAACGACTTGGGTCTTATCTCCGAGAAATTCGTCTCATATATTTTTGATTATCCTTGATCGCCATTGAGGGGAATTTCTATTATTAATTTCCTTGTTGGAGTTGGTAGTGGTTGTTAGAGAAAAACAAAAGAAATCCTTTTTCTATTTGGTTTTTTTTTTTTTTTGGTTGTGAGGATGATTTGGAAATTGACTGCCAGATGATGATTGCCCTTGATAGAAATTACAATGTATATTGCTCGCTTTCTTACCAAGGTTTTGTTTTCCTCTGATTTTTTTTCTTTTCTATTGATGAATAAATTGTGATATTGGGACAAATTTTAGTTTTGTTTTTGGTTTTGGTTTCAGCTATGGAGAAGGATTTTGACAGAGGTGACTGTAGAACTGCAAATATTTCTGGAGAATTGGAAACTTGTGCTTGCGGGTCTCATATTTCAGGTAACATTATAGATTAATCCGAATTTAGGGTTTTTATCCCTCTATTGGAAATGTGATTGATTAGAGGGTGAAAATGTTGATTTAGCCCTTTGGAGGTAAAATTATTGGAGTTATGTAAATTATTGTATATATCTGATATAGATTCGAGATATTTGATTAGGTTCTTTTAAAGCATTTGGGATTTGTTGAGTTGACATTGACGAAATGTATTTGTCTTTGACTATGCAACAGGAAGAATTTCAGTCATGTTTGTAGAACAGCATTTTACGTAGGGGTAATGTTTGATGTATAGTCAATTTGATGGTATCTAATTTTTACACCATTTTTTTCTGGAATTTTGTAATTTTGACTGAGGGGCGTTATGCATCCGAGTTCTGACCATTATGTATAGCCCTATAGAAGAAGATGGGTTTAATCTATGAAGACTCTTCTCTTGATCTAAATTCTTAATGGAGGTGTATAATTTATTTGGATTTTTCTTCTTCCAGTCCTTTAATTGCCATTGTAAAGCCTCTTCATGCATGATCACTCTTAAAGAATTATCATTTTCATGTACAAATACCTTTCACTGTAGAGCTAGATGATTGTCAAAAATAATCTATAGTAGAAGCAATTTGACCATATTTTTCAATTCGAAAGGATCCTGTTTTTCCCTAAGATATATTTTTATAGTAAATTGTATTATTCGTTTGTTTTTATACCGGACTACCAAAATTCTCCTTAACTCCCTCCCCCATCCCAACCCCAGAAATGCACTTACCAGTCACATAAAACCCGATTGTACTTTCAGCATATGCTGTAATATTATGATTCATTTATTATATTGTTGCTGTGTGATTCTTTTGTTACCTTTTTCTTCCAGTAAGCAAATATTTATTGTTTTGCTTATAATTCTCTCTCTCTCTCTCTCTCTCTCTCTCTCTGAATATGCATCATGCTCTTTTGATAATGTTTTCGTTGACAATGCATGCTAAAATTGATACTTATGTCCTGATTTTGCCTGTTCTTAGTACATTCATGGTCTGGCTGTTCATGGAGTTCACTATTTACATCAACCTGGGCCTGTTCTCCAAGATCTTGGGTTCATTCTCCTCCGGTATTTAAATACTCTAACGGATAACATATTTTCTGGATTAATTAATCGTAATTTGTTGAAGAAGCTATTTAAGCGGACAAAGATATTCTTTCCTCTCTTCCTTGGGATGTCATTTTGTTTATTGTGTTTATTTTCTTGTTTAGGAGCTTGGAAAGAGAAATTTTACATCAGTGAGACTTCGTTCTCAGTCATCTTTTTCCCATTTATATTGGTATGCCTTTTGTCCACTATCTTATATCTGTTCATGGACGTGTTAAAATTTTCTCATTCATCTTTTTAATTCTTGCAGTGGACATTTCATCCTTTTGTTTATAAAACCAAACGTTTCTACACAGTTCTATTATGGCGTAGGGTATTGGCTTGTATAGTTGTAAGTTCTTGGACATTATCGCTTTATGTCTTTAGGTATTCATTATGCTCTAATCTAACAGAAATGACTCCTGCAGACTTCTCAGTTCCTGCGGATCATTACATTCTATTCTACACATCTTCCTGGCCCTAGTTATCACTGCCGTGAAGTAAGTTAGGTTCATTAGGGTTTGCTTCTGTTAATTTCTTTGATAATATTCTATATTTCAGACCACCGAACATGATTCATCTATTGCATCTCACAACAGCTGCTTAAAATCAAATAACCTGTCAATATCGTGCAGGGCTCAGAAATTGCTAGATTGCCACCACCTGAAAATATACTTGAAGTAATTCTCCTTAATTGTAAGCAACTCAGTTTGTGGGCTTCAGATTTTCAGAAAGATGAATTGTCCTGTTATCTTGACATTCATTGGTGCTCCTTCTTGCAGTTCCTCAAGGAGTTATGTACGGTTATGTGATTTGATATTTTCATCTCACATGATATTTACTCTGGTATTTGTGCGGACATACAATAAGTATGGCTCTGTAAGGTAAAAGTTTAAAGAAAGTTCAGAGTCATAGTTAATCCTGCTTGCTCCTCTAATTGACATCTCAACTTTCTCTTACATCTTCTTTCATTTAAAGTAAGATGCACAAAACAAAGTTATCCAAGTCTGCATGCAGGTTGATCAAGACACTTTCTTGGTTGATGGCTATCATGCAGAGTCTACTTATAATTGCGTCTCGCAAGCATTACTCGGTGGATGTTGTCGTTGCATGGTATGGTGGACAATTTATTGATTAATTTTGGTTTCTGACTTTATCATATATTGTGTCTCTTGAATCATTTAGCATGTTTTCACTCCAGGTACACTGTAAATTTGGTGGTATTTTTATTGACCAGAAATTAACAGGTTTGTTTGCTTTTCTTCTTTAAGATTTTTATCGTGTTGTTTCTCATATCGTCTCGAAGCATACAGTTTTGGTTACCTGCATATTGTCAGTCGAACGTAGATATGCCTTTCTTTGTCCATTCGAAGATTGAATCAGCAACCACTTTCTTTTTCATGTTTTTGGTCAAAAATTGTTTCTCCTCATATAAACTGAATGACGAGCTTCAGTGATTCTAATTTCTTGAAAGTTTGAGATGAACTAAAACCTAGGTGCATTCCCTAGATGAACTGGAGATGGAAATGATTTAGACTCTTCTCTTGATCTAAATTCTTAATGGAGGTGTATAATTTATTTGGATTTTTCTTCTTCCAGTCCTTTAATTGCCATTGTAAAGCCTCTTCATGCATGATCACTCTTAAAGAATTATCATTTTCATGTACAAATACCTTTCACTGTAGAGCTAGATGATTGTCAAAAAATAATCTATAGTAGAAGCAATTTGACCATATTTTTCAATTCGAAAGGATCCTGTTTTTCCCTAAGATATATTTTTATAGTAAATTGTATTATTCGTTTGTTATTTTATACCGGACTACCAAAATTCTCCTTAACTCCCTCCCCCCCCATCCCAACCCCAGAAATGCACTTACCAGTCACATAAAACCCGATTGTACTTTCAGCATATGCTGTAATATTATGATTCATTTATTATATTGTTGCTGTGTGATTCTTTTGTTACCTTTTTTCTTCCAGTAAGCAAATATTTATTGTTTTGCTTATAATTCTCTCTCTCTCTCTCTCTCTCTCTCTCTCTCTCTCTCTCTCTCTCTCTCTCTGAATATGCATCATGCTCTTTTGATAATGTTTTCGTCGACAATGCATGCATAAAATTGGATACTTATGTCCTGATTTTGCCTGTTCTTAGTACATTCATGGTCTGGCTGTTCATGGAGTTCACTATTTACATCAACCTGGGCCTGTTCTCCAAGATCTTGGGTTCATTCTCCTCCCGGTATTTAAATACTCTAACGGATAACATATTTTCTGGATTAATTAATCGTAATTTGTTGAAGAAGCTATTTAAGCGGACAAAGATATTCTTTCCTCTCTTCCTTGGGATGTCATTTTGTTTATTGTGTTTATTTTCTTGTTTAGGAGCTTGGAAAAGAGAAATTTTACATCAGTGAGACTTCGTTCTCAGTCATCTTTTTCCCATTTATATTGGTATGCCTTTTGTCCACTATCCTATATCTGTTCATGGACGTGTTAAAATTTTCTCATTCATCTTTTTAATTCTTGCAGTGGACATTTCATCCTTTTGTTTATAAAACCAAACGTTTCTACACAGTTCTATTATGGCGTAGGGTATTGGCTTGTATAGTTGTAAGTTCTTGGACATTATCGCTTTATGTCTTTAGGTATTCATTATGCTCTAATCTAACAGAAATGACTCCTGCAGACTTCTCAGTTCTTGCGGATCATTACATTCTATTCTACACATCTTCCTGGCCCTAGTTATCACTGCCGTGAAGTAAGTTAGCTTCATTAGGATTTGCTTCTGTTAATTTCTTTGATAATATTCTATATTTCAGACCACCGAACATGATTCATCTATTGCATCTCACAACAGCTGCTTAAAATCAAATAACCTGTCAATATCGTGCAGGGCTCAGAAATTGCTAGATTGCCACCACCTGAAAATATACTTGAAGTAATTCTCCTTAATTGTAAGCAACTCAGTTTGTGGGCTTCAGATTTTCAGAAAGATGAATTGTCCTGTTATCTTGACATTCATTGGTGCTCCTTCTTGCAGTTCCTCAAGGAGTTATGTACGGTTGCGGTGATTTGATATTTTCATCTCACATGATATTTACTCTGGTATTTGTGCGGACATACAATAAGTATGGCTCTGTAAGGTAAAAGTTTAAAGAAAGTTCAAAGTCATAGTTAATCCTGCTTGCTCCTCTAATTGACATCTCAACTTTCTCTTACATCTTCTTTCATTTAAAGTAAGATGCACAAAACAAAGTTATCCAAGTCTGCATGCAGGTTGATCAAGACACTTTCTTGGTTGATGGCTATCATGCAGAGTCTACTTATAATTGCGTCTCGCAAGCATTACTCAGTGGATGTTGTCGTTGCATGGTATGGTGGACAATTTATTGATTAATTTTGGTTTCTGACTTTATCATATATTGTGTCTCTTGAATCATTTAGCATGTTTTCACTCCAGGTACACTGTAAATTTGGTGGTATTTTTTATTGACCAGAAATTAACAGGTTTGTTTGCTTTTCTTCTTTAAGATTTTTTATCGTGTTGTTTCTCATATGCGTCTCCGAAGCATACAGTTTTGGTTACCTGCATATTGTCAGTCCGAACGTAGATATGCCTTTCTTTGTCCATTCGAAGATTGAATCAGCAACCACTTTCTTTTTCATGTTTTTGGTCAAAAATTGTTTCTCCTCATATAAACTGAATGACGAGCATCAGTGATTCTAATTTCTTGAAAGTTTGAGATGAACTAAAAACCTAGGTGCATTCCCTAGATGAACTGGAGATGGAAATGATTTAGGCTATTCTCTCTTTCATAATGATGCATAGTTGCTTATCCTCTTCCTACAGTTGGCATTAGAAGCAAAGACTTCTGTGATGCCTCAGTAGGAAAACTATGTTATTGTGTGCAGTCTAACATCTATATATCTGTGTGTGCGTGCGTGCGTGCTTGTGTGCATGGTTTAAAAAACTAACATGTGGCTTTAAAAATAAAAATAAAAATAAAAATAATAAAGATGTTCTTGTTTTTTGCAGAAATGCCTGATAGAACTGGCAGTAGTGGATCATTATTGCCCCTGAACAACAGAGACAAAACCAAGGAGGAGAACAAGCAGCTGCTGAATGATACTGCTGACAGGGTATAGCACCTCATCCAAATCATTATAGACAGTGGCATTCTCTTGCAATATTGACAGGAAACTTGGAAAAGTTTGCTCATGTTTTCTATTTTTTTTCTATTTTTTTAAACCCAACTTCTTAATTTTATCATTTGGTTGTCTAAATATCATTCTTGATTTATGTTCAGAGACAAAGAATACAAATGAGTGGGAAGAATCAAGATAACGGGAACACTCTCCTTTCTGAAGAAGATTAAATGGCGTGTAAATGATGACGGGTAGCTTGTTATGAACGGGGGTGAATCCTAGGTTGGTGATGTGCTGCGGGCTTGGATTTGTCAAAATCCGCTTTACTTAGCTTGCAGATAATTCAGAATATTAGTTGTTTTTTTTTTGTTTATTTGTTTTTTTTTTCCATGCCTGTCCAAAGATAGACCTCTTAGCAATATTTCCTGTTAATTACACTACAATAGCCTAATATTCATTTAAGTAACTCAAATCTCTTACTATTACCAGCTTTTGTTGCCGATTACTATTTATTTTGATCTCGCACAAGCACGATAGTTTTATAGTTGGCAATTAGAATACTTAAAGAGGGGTATGAAGCTTGGATCTGTGAGTATTGTCTTGAATTAAGGCTCCAAATTATTGACATTTCCGCTACAGGATAAAAGAGAGAAGCTGCTCAAGATTCTTAGGAGCTGGTAAAGGACAACTACATTTCAAATCCATCAGAGTGACGATCATTAATGTTCTTATTGTCCTTTTTCCTTCTCTTCCTGTTGTCTTATTAAGTTAAGTCTCTTTCTTGCATGTAGTCCGAATTAATGAACACTTAACATTCAGAATATTTGAGAAAACATGGAATAAGAGCAGGTACATAAGATTTGTTACTTTTCTTTTCAAATGTAAAAATGGCTGCAAGTAGTTATTGTAGCTAGCTATCACGACAAATGGAAGTTCTTCCACTTTGATGCATGGCAGCAGAATTACATTATTCTTTGCTTAAACCTGGTTATTTCAATCCGAAAAAGAATGTTAACAGTACCCCCAAAAAATGTTAAATGGACGATTTAAATCTAGCAATATGCATTTTGCTCATCAAGGTATATACCACCAGCACGATAGCCAAGCAGTTAAGAAGACTACTCGAATCTAATTTGATAGCTGAAGAAACCTGCAACTCCTTACATCTATCGTCTATTGTTACTGAGGAGGTGCCCAACCAAGTTCGTTACCTGCAAATATGAGCGAAAGTTAAAACTTAGGGAAATGAAATTGACAACGTCCCCCGCCAAGGAAATGTCTGAAGTGATCAAATTCCCACATAAAGTTAAAACATTCTCTCAAGGTCCAGGGATTGTCCACAGAAATACAAAAGTAGAATACACAATTGCGCAGAGATTCCTGACCTTCCATCACAACCAAAATTCTTCCCCGAGAAAGGTTTCAGTTACATTAAAAGGTTACTAGAAATGGGTAAAAGGGCAGCCAACTGAAAATTTGAGAAATGAGCTGAGAAATTTTAATTCAGGTCCAAATACCAAAATAGCATATATGAGAGAATGAAGTTCTAGATTCCAACTGAAACAAGTGAAAATACAAACTGCTTAGCATGGATTTGAACAGCAGGCAAGAAAATTTAAAGACCTAAAAAAGATAGTAAATTCTAACGATCACCACATATATGAGAGAACTTTGTATCATCTAGTCAAAATCCTTCCTGATTTATCTCTCGTATATCCATTTTTGAACTTTCTAATGTTGAGCAACCATATCTACGAAAGAGATTATCAAAACTATTTACCTGCCAATATTTTGAGACGCAACGATCAATACAACTGTTCTCACCCATATAAAGCTCGGCTTCTTTATATCTGGAAAAAGAAAATGAAATAAGGGTGCTTGAATTCTCTCATGCTCAAACTCAATTAAATATTTCTATCTACAATCAAAGATGCAAAATATGGTTACACTTGGAAGATAATAACTAAAGAAAAAAGACCAAGTAGCCTACATACAAAAAGAGTGAAAAGACATTAAATTTCTGCGTGTACCTTTTCTCAACACATTTATTAAAGCAAGTGTGGGTGAGCCTGAAACAGATATTTAAAAAAAAAAAAAAAAGTTAAAATCAGCTTACAGTCAATAGCTACATGATTGATGATTACATAAATTGCATCTTCCATGACCGTGGCAGGTTGTCACTAAATTGGATTTTATTGAAATGCTTGAAACATATGCCAAATTTCAAGTCCTCGGATGGATCGATTTTGCAAATCTCAAGATTTCTGTTACTAGTGCGTACCCCTACTAACTTAAACTGAGCATTATCATGTGAGGCATGATAAGTTTATAGGCACAACATACTTCCTCTATCGGCAGTGCCAGCTAAATCTATATCTTCGCTTGATCACAAAGAAACATGAAGTATTACTATCAAAATAATTTCTTAAAATATTAATGATTCAGCATAAACCTATGAGAAAAAAAAAATTATTATCTTACTTGTTGAAAAGGTCTACTCTGTATTCCATCTCTCTCTCAGCCATTCCTAGGATCTGTTCGTTGAGAGTCAAATAATAAATTCACCTAAAAACCTTAGAAATATTCGTTCATAAAGACACTGCTCATGGGTTAGATAATATATATAATATATAATATAACTTGAATATAGAACCGCGAAAAAAAAAAAACAACAACAACAACAACAACAGGAAATAGAAGTTTTTCTCAAAAATTGCATACCTGTTCTTTCTCAAGATTCGATGGGGAACCATTATTGGCAGCCATTAGGAAAATCTTTATTCCGGTAAAACCTAATCAAGAAACCTAATTGAAAGGGTAATCTTGGAGAAGGGGAAAGCCTAGGGTTTTACTAAAGAAGCAGCAAGAAAACTGGTTACCTGACGAATGGGAGGTAGTGGGTTTGGACTATTGGGTCCAAAATCGTTCGGCCCGAACCCGATCCGGGCACAGTGTGCACCCGGTGCAATTACCAGCTCCGGGTTAACTTTGAACAAGAATTTCTCTATTCACTTCAGGTAATCTTTTTATATCTTAAATTTAATCACAAATGACAGAGAGAGAGAGAGAGAGAGAGAGAGAGAGAGAGAGAGAGAGAGAGAGAGAGAGAGAGAGAGAGAGAGAGAGAGAGAGAGAGAGAGAGAGAGAGAGAGAGAGAGAGAGAGAGAGAGAGAGAGAGAGAGAGAGAGAGAGAGAGAGAGAGAGAGAGAGAGAGAGAGAGAGAGAGAGAGAGAGAGAGAGAGAGAGAGAGAGAGAGAGAGAGAGAGAGAGAGAGAGAGAGAGAGAGAGAGAGAGAGAGAGAGAGAGAGAGAGAGAGAGAGAGAGAGAGAGAGAGAGAGAGAGAGAGAGAGAGAGAGAGAGAGAGAGAGAGAGAGAGAGAGAGAGAGAGAGAGAGAGAGAGAGAGAGAGAGAGAGAGAGAGAGAGAGAGAGAGAGAGAGAGAGAGAGAGAGAGAGAGAGAGAGAGAGAGAGAGAGAGAGAGAGAGAGAGAGAGAGAGAGAGAGAGAGAGAGAGAGAGAGAGAGAGAGAGAGAGAGAGAGAGAGAGAGAGAGAGAGAGAGAGAGAGAGAGAGAGAGAGAGAGAGAGAGAGAGAGAGAGAGAGAGAGAGAGAGAGAGAGAGAGAGAGAGAGAGAGAGAGAGAGAGAGAGAGAGAGAGAGAGAGAGAGAGAGAGAGAGAGAGAGAGAGAGAGAGAGAGAGAGAGAGAGAGAGAGAGAGAGAGAGAGAGAGAGAGAGAGAGAGAGAGAGAGAGAGAGAGAGAGAGAGAGAGAGAGAGAGAGAGAGAGAGAGAGAGAGAGAGAGAGAGAGAGAGAGAGAGAGAGAGAGAGAGAGAGAGAGAGAGAGAGAGAGAGAGAGAGAGAGAGAGAGAGAGAGAGAGAGAGAGAGAGAGAGAGAGAGAGAGAGAGAGAGAGAGAGAGAGAGAGAGAGAGAGAGAGAGAGAGAGAGAGAGAGAGAGAGAGAGAGAGAGAGAGAGAGAGAGAGAGAGAGAGAGAGAGAGAGAGAGAGAGAGAGAGAGAGAGAGAGAGAGAGAGAGAGAGAGAGAGAGAGAGAGAGAGAGAGAGAGAGAGAGAGAGAGAGAGAGAGAGAGAGAGAGAGAGAGAGAGAGAGAGAGAGAGAGAGAGAGAGAGAGAGAGAGAGAGAGAGAGAGAGAGAGAGAGAGAGAGAGAGAGAGAGAGAGAGAGAGAGAGAGAGAGAGAGAGAGAGAGAGAGAGAGAGAGAGAGAGAGAGAGAGAGAGAGAGAGAGAGAGAGAGAGAGAGAGAGAGAGAGAGAGAGAGAGAGAGAGAGAGAGAGAGAGAGAGAGAGAGAGAGAGAGAGAGAGAGAGAGAGAGAGAGAGAGAGAGAGAGAGAGAGAGAGAGAGAGAGAGAGAGAGAGAGAGAGAGAGAGAGAGAGAGAGAGAGAGAGAGAGAGAGAGAGAGAGAGAGAGAGAGAGAGAGAGAGAGAGAGAGAGAGAGAGAGAGAGAGAGAGAGAGAGAGAGAGAGAGAGAGAGAGAGAGAGAGAGAGAGAGAGAGAGAGAGAGAGAGAGAGAGAGAGAGAGAGAGAGAGAGAGAGAGAGAGAGAGAGAGAGAGAGAGAGAGAGAGAGAGAGAGAGAGAGAGAGAGAGAGAGAGAGAGAGAGAGAGAGAGAGAGAGAGAGAGAGAGAGAGAGAGAGAGAGAGAGAGAGAGAGAGAGAGAGAGAGAGAGAGAGAGAGAGAGAGAGAGAGAGAGAGAGAGAGAGAGAGAGAGAGAGAGAGAGAGAGAGAGAGAGAGAGAGAGAGAGAGAGAGAGAGAGAGAGAGAGAGAGAGAGAGAGAGAGAGAGAGAGAGAGAGAGAGAGAGAGAGAGAGAGAGAGAGAGAGAGAGAGAGAGAGAGAGAGAGAGAGAGAGAGAGAGAGAGAGAGAGAGAGAGAGAGAGAGAGAGAGAGAGAGAGAGAGAGAGAGAGAGAGAGAGAGAGAGAGAGAGAGAGAGAGAGAGAGAGAGAGAGAGAGAGAGAGAGAGAGAGAGAGAGAGAGAGAGAGAGAGAGAGAGAGAGAGAGAGAGAGAGAGAGAGAGAGAGAGAGAGAGAGAGAGAGAGAGAGAGAGAGAGAGAGAGAGAGAGAGAGAGAGAGAGAGAGAGAGAGAGAGAGAGAGAGAGAGAGAGAGAGAGAGAGAGAGAGAGAGAGAGAGAGAGAGAGAGAGAGAGAGAGAGAGAGAGAGAGAGAGAGAGAGAGAGAGAGAGAGAGAGAGAGAGAGAGAGAGAGAGAGAGAGAGAGAGAGAGAGAGAGAGAGAGAGAGAGAGAGAGAGAGAGAGAGAGAGAGAGAGAGAGAGAGAGAGAGAGAGAGAGAGAGAGAGAGAGAGAGAGAGAGAGAGAGAGAGAGAGAGAGAGAGAGAGAGAGAGAGAGAGAGAGAGAGAGAGAGAGAGAGAGAGAGAGAGAGAGAGAGAGAGAGAGAGAGAGAGAGAGAGAGAGAGAGAGAGAGAGAGAGAGAGAGAGAGAGAGAGAGAGAGAGAGAGAGAGAGAGAGAGAGAGAGAGAGAGAGAGAGAGAGAGAGAGAGAGAGAGAGAGAGAGAGAGAGAGAGAGAGAGAGAGAGAGAGAGAGAGAGAGAGAGAGAGAGAGAGAGAGAGAGAGAGAGAGAGAGAGAGAGAGAGAGAGAGAGAGAGAGAGAGAGAGAGAGAGAGAGAGAGAGAGAGAGAGAGAGAGAGAGAGAGAGAGAGAGAGAGAGAGAGAGAGAGAGAGAGAGAGAGAGAGAGAGAGAGAGAGAGAGAGAGAGAGAGAGAGAGAGAGAGAGAGAGAGAGAGAGAGAGAGAGAGAGAGAGAGAGAGAGAGAGAGAGAGAGAGAGAGAGAGAGAGAGAGAGAGAGAGAGAGAGAGAGAGAGAGAGAGAGAGAGAGAGAGAGAGAGAGAGAGAGAGAGAGAGAGAGAGAGAGAGAGAGAGAGAGAGAGAGAGAGAGAGAGAGAGAGAGAGAGAGAGAGAGAGAGAGAGAGAGAGAGAGAGAGAGAGAGAGAGAGAGAGAGAGAGAGAGAGAGAGAGAGAGAGAGAGAGAGAGAGAGAGAGAGAGAGAGAGAGAGAGAGAGAGAGAGAGAGAGAGAGAGAGAGAGAGAGAGAGAGAGAGAGAGAGAGAGAGAGAGAGAGAGAGAGAGAGAGAGAGAGAGAGAGAGAGAGAGAGAGAGAGAGAGAGAGAGAGAGAGAGAGAGAGAGAGAGAGAGAGAGAGAGAGAGAGAGAGAGAGAGAGAGAGAGAGAGAGAGAGAGAGAGAGAGAGAGAGAGAGAGAGAGAGAGAGAGAGAGAGAGAGAGAGAGAGAGAGAGAGAGAGAGAGAGAGAGAGAGAGAGAGAGAGAGAGAGAGAGAGAGAGAGAGAGAGAGAGAGAGAGAGAGAGAGAGAGAGAGAGAGAGAGAGAGAGAGAGAGAGAGAGAGAGAGAGAGAGAGAGAGAGAGAGAGAGAGAGAGAGAGAGAGAGAGAGAGAGAGAGAGAGAGAGAGAGAGAGAGAGAGAGAGAGAGAGAGAGAGAGAGAGAGGATGCCCACCGTCCAGAGAAGGCAAGGGAGGAGCGGAGGACAAAGAGCAGAGAAGAAACTGTTGAGAGAACAAAATGAAGAGGGCTTTTATTATAAAAGGAAAAAGAATGAAGTGAGCAAATGATTGTAACTAATTAAAAGGGATAATCTATATATCAAATTTTTTCGAAATACATGTTTTGATGAATATTACAAGAATAGCACAATTAATATTGAGAGAGAGAAAAAATCAACTGCTGGCAGGTAGCACTTCAAGCAATGATCTTGTATGAAATAAAGCTCATATAGAAACTGAAAGGGCTATGGAGCTTGATGTCTAAACTGACGAGTCCAACGAAATTCTATGGCAACAGACATGCGAGCAACTTGTGATGTCAGATTTTAGCTTCAGAAATAATTGAAGTCTTTTAATCATGATACACCTAGTTCAGCAAAAGGATCTGCAATTTTGGACCATGGAGGGTTATCTTGAGATATCGGGCTTGTATCCTGTAGATAATAAAATATCATAGCATATTCTCAAAGATAATGCTAAGAGTTAGAAAATTGTATGTATTTGTGTATCATAATTTATTACAGAGTGCTTAACATGGCTTTTGATTAGAAAACTATAGCTAAATTAGGGATGCAGATTTTATTTTGGTTGTATATCTGAGCCTTTCGCTTGTAAATACGTGGCTTGAAGTGTTTTGGGGGTGTAATGAATGTAAATGATGTAATGGGCTATACTATGAAAGATTATACCTTTGAAGTTGGAGGTATAATCTATAACTCTGTTTTACAACCAATTTTGGGTAATGGTAAAGGTGGCTGGGGCTTTCAATTTGAAAGCTCTATTTTTTTCCTTAAAAAAAAAGGGAATGCAGATATGCATACAGGTTTTCAGTCAATCAGAACAAAATGCTCCAAGTGTTATGCATTAAAGCTAAGCATTCTATTAGGAAAAGATAGATTTGGCAATACCTTCACAAGGTCACTTGGAAATATCCCAAATGGCACAACAGATCAAATACCAACCATTTCTTCATCCTATATGCATGTTTGTCATGGAGAGTTATACTCATCCCTTCACTTCCTTGAAACAAAAAGGATGGATTCCTCAGCCATGTTGTCCCAAACAAAAATTTATAACTTTATTTGTCAGTTTGATTCCCTAGAATTAGTTCCCCAATTATGCTTTCTAGATTCATCCGTTGCCACTTCGATTCATTATTTCTTATCTTAACATGCTCTACATTTAGTGTCCATTTTTCTCTAGTTATTCAAATAAGAGCATGAAGCCTAGTTGATGCTTCCATTTCATGTGCTTTTTTCTTACATAGACAAGTATGTGGCCACTGAAAATTAAGTATTAATCATCCCAATACAACTTTAAAAGCCATATCTTGTTGAAAAAAAGGGGAAGTGGTGAGTCCCTCCACGCACTTAGAAGGCCATCGCAGTCAAGATAATCGTTGACATATACAGAAAATGACTGACGATCAGCCACACACCAGCTAAGTGCATGGAGAGACAAAACAGCCTCCGATTGCTGTATCTAGTTTCATCACAAGCTAATAACTTTCACCCAATCTATAACATTGAGAAGAAGAAATGCAAAGGGGAAGCACATTTTTTTTTTTCCTTACTTGTTTCCTTTGACCTTGAACCAAGTCTCAGCACATTGCTTGTGAGCAGCAGCCAAATCATTCCTGCAAGAGCAACCCAACACAATGGGAATACCCAATTCTTTACTCTCCAAATTGAGGTGGCAAATCCTACAATCACCCTCATTCTTCTCCAAATCGACCTCAAAAGAGGACTCTGAGATGCAGCAAGAGTTCCTGCCGAGCTCATCAACCCCATCGATTTCATTGTTGGATGCTCCACAGCGCTGTAATTCCTCATAAGGAGAATCATTGCAGTTTGAATTGTGAGGAGAACGCCAGGACACATCATCAGCATCGGAGAAGCAGAGGCTACCGTCGCTCTCACCGGCGGCGGAAGCACGATGAGGGCCGGCTTCAATATCTAGACAAGATTTCTCTCCTTTGGTTGCCATTTTTGTAAATAATTTCGAAGCAAAAGGAATTTGAGCTTGAATTCACAGAAAAAACCCACCAGAAAGAAATTGGCGTTTTGGGGAAGTTTTTTAGGAGAATCCTTGGCGGCGGTGGAGACCCAAAACCCAAAAACTCTCGGGAGTTGGATGCTATGGGTTAATTTAATCGGAACCCATTTCTCATACATCACCCAAAAAAGGAGAAAACCCAAAACCATAAATTCCACTCTGGTGCATTGAGAACTCAAGTTCACAAAATAAATCATGGGTGAAAAGAGAACATCGATTAGTCGAAACTTAATCCGTCGCTCGAGAAAGAGAGGAAGAAGAGAGAGACTGTCGATTCTCAACCAAAGAGCAGCAATCAAACAGGATCCGCTCGCTTAATAAAAATAAAGTGCATGATCGTAATTATTTAATTAATATAATCTATATATCAAAGAAATTCATGTTTTTCCTCCTCCATCGACTTTTATTTATATTTTATTTATTTGTTTGTATTGTATGTGTACTTTATTCACTTTTGGCATTTTAGTTCCCACTTCCCACTATGCTAAAATAAGATTTCATGAAAACTACATCTTCCATCTATAAAGTTTTTTTTCCTAAAAACGGTTTCATAGATGTTAGTGACTCTCAAATTTATTTTTGACTTTGTATCAAATAAGACAAATGCGTTCATACAACCTCGCTATCCTTAGATTAATTGAGGATTTATGAGTTTAAAGTTTTAGGCTGTTATAATTGAATTGGTACGCTCTTTTGCTAGTGTGCATCGTTTCTTTTCTTTGAAGGCTTTGTTAGCTCCTTGTTAACTTTCTAAAACTATCTAAATTAATTGGATGGCAACGGTTATTTTAGCCTCAATATAATTAAGAACAAAAGAAAAGAAATTTAGAAGTGATGAGTAACATCTTTCTACAATGAAAAACTCATGCACCTTTGGATGTATGCTTTAAAAGTCTTAGAGAGGAATATGTTGAAACGAGGGTGGCCCTTGATGAGGACAGGATGATCCATGCTTGATAATTTTGTTTTGAAGAGGAGACAAATGAAGGGTATATGGTCCATGCTGTCTCATTTAACAAGCCAAAGAGGAAAAGGGCAACAAATGATGTGAAATGGACACAAACAGAGAGTCTAATGACCTCGTGTCATCATCTCTATGATAATTGATGCAGGTGTGCGTGCAACTGCGCCATTGGTCGAGGAACAATATGGGGATGTTTTCCATCACTTCAGTTCTTGATGCGCTTGTTAATGAGCAGATGCTAATGCTGGTAGATTTTAGGTGAACAACTTCACTGAGGGGAAAAAACACTGATAAGACCAGAACCAAAATAATCTCAAAAGTCCAATGCCTTGGCCTTGGATGTAGGAAACAGAACGTGAGAAATTGAAAGTAGATACTTAAATTTGAACTGATGATATCTGCATGCTAATACTAATGATACCACATATATAAATACAGATATTGTCAGGCTAAAGAAAACGCTGGAATCCTTATCAATGTAGGCCTGCTCCTTGCAACAATTTTTGTCTGCTCAGTATAGACAGCCAGGGCACCAAATCCTGACTACTAAAACAGAAAATGATTATGTAAAGCTTAGAATCTGAAAAAGTGTTCACATAGATGGCGCTCGCCAAACATAAAGGACTTGTAAGCAATAGGACCGGCAGCGGCCTCTTTAAGGAACAAAAGCATTGAAAATTATGCACAGTATCATTTTTTTTTCCCCCTACTGTTTTTTCTAGAGTTTTCCGTTACCAGTTCATTTCTGCAACACGGTACTCAGGTCCACAACTGAATGGTAATATCTTCTACGATTGCAAAATAAGATTCAGGCTTCTACGTTATGTCCAGAAGGCCATCGCAGTCAAGATAATCGTTGACATATACAGAAAATGACTGACGATCAGCCACACACCAGCTAAGTGCATGGAGAGACAAAACAGCCTCCGATTGCTGTATCTAGTTTCATCACAAGCTAATAACTTTCACCCAATCTATAACATTGAGAAGAAGAAATGCAAAGGGGAAGCACTTTTTTTTTTTTTTCCTTACTTGTTTCCTTTGACCTTGAACCAAGTCTCAGCACATTGCTTGTGAGCAGCAGCCAAATCATTCCTGCAAGAGCAACCCAACACAATGGGAATACCCAATTCTTTACTCTCCAAATTGAGGTGGCAAATCCTACAATCACCCTCATTCTTCTCCAAATCGACCTCAAAAGAGGACTCTGAGATGCAGCAAGAGTTCCTGCCGAGCTCATCAACCCCATCGATTTCATTGTTGGATGCTCCACAGCGCTGTAATTCCTCATAAGGAGAATCATTGCAGTTTGAATTGGGAGGAGAACGGCAGGACACATCATCAGCATCGGAGAAGCAGAGGCTACCGTCGCTCTCACCGGCGGCGGAAGCACGATGAGGGCCGGCTTCAATATCTAGACAAGATTTCTCTCCTTTGGTTGCCATTTTTGTAAATAATTTCGAAGCAAAAGGAATTTGAGCTTGAATTCACAGAAAAAACCCACCAGAAAGAAATTGGCGTTTTGGGGAAGTTTTTTAGGAGAATCCTTGGCGGCGGTGGAGACCCAAAACCCAAAAACTCTCAGGAGTTGGATGCTATGGGTTAATTTAATCGGAACCCATTTCTCATACATCACCCAAAAAAGGAGAAAACCCAAAACCATAAATTCCACTCTGGTGCATTGAGAACCAAGGGGGTTCACTTTAGAGGCTTAAATCAATGGGTTAAGGGGAGAGAGAAGATGAGCAAATGGGTTGATTGGGGAGCTCTACTTTGAAAGAGTAAAGGTGAAAGGAAAGGAAAATGAACTGAGAGAGAGAGAGAGAGAGAGAGAGAGAGAGAGATGTGGCAATAATAAGAGGAGAGGCGATTCCTTGCTATTGGAGTTTACTTCACTGTAGAAAACCCATGACGCAGAGAGAGAGAGAGAGAGAGAGAGAGAGAGGACTGCCCACCGTCCAGAGAAGGCAAGGGGAGGGAGCGGAGGACAAAGAGCAGAGAAGAAACTGTTGAGAGAACAAAATGAAGAGGGCTTTTTATTATAAAAGGAAAAAAGAATGAAGTGAGCAAATGATTGTAACTAATTAAAAGGGATAATCTATATATATCAAATTTTTTTTCGAAATTCATGTTTTTCCTCCTCCATCGACTTTTATTTATATTTTATTTATTTGTTTGTATTGTATGTGTACTTTATTCACTTTTGGCATTTTAGTTCCCACTTCCCACTATGCTAAAATAAGATTTCATGAAAACTACATCTTCCATCTATAAAGTTTTTTTTTCCTAAAAACGGTTTCATAGATGTTAGTGACTCTCAAATTTATTTTTGACTTTGTATCAAATAAGACAAATGCGTTCATACAACCTCGCTATCCTTAGATTAATTGAGGATTTATGAGTTTAAAGTTTTAGGCTGTTATAATTGAATTGGTACGCTCTTTTTGCTAGTGTGCATCGTTTCTTTTTCTTTGAAGGCTTTGTTAGCTCCTTGTTAACTTTCTAAAACTATCTAAATTAATTGGATGGCAACGGTTATTTTAGCCTCAATATAATTAAGAACAAAAGAAAAGAAATTTAGAAGTGATGAGTAACATCTTTCTACAATGAAAAAACTCATGCACCTTTGGATGTATGCTTTAAAGTCTTAGAGAGGAATATGTTGAAACGAGGGGGGTGGCCCTTGATGAGGACAGGATGATCCATGCTTGATAATTTTGTTTTGAAGAGGAGACAAATGAAGGGTATATGGTCCATGCTGTCTCATTTAACAAGAAGCCAAAGAGGAAAAGGGCAACAAATGATGTGAAATGGACACAAACAGAGAGTCTAATGACCTCGTGTCATCATCTCTATGATAATTGATGCAGGTGTGCGTGCAACTGCGCCATTGGTCGAGGAACAATATGGGGATGTTTTCCATCACTCTCAGTTCTTGATGCGCTTGTTAATGAGCAGATGCTAATGCTGGTAGATTTTAGGTGAACAACTTCACTGAGGGGAAAAAACACTGATAAGACCAGAACCAAAATAATCTCAAAAGTCCAATGCCTTGGCCTTGGATGTAGGAAACAGAACGTGAGAAATTGAAAGTAGATACTTAAATTTGAACTGATGATATCTGCATGCTAATACTAATGATACCACATATATAAATACAGATATTGTCAGGCTAAAGAAAACGCTGGAATCCTTATCAATGTAGGCCTGCTCCTTGCAACAATTTTTGTCTGCTCAGTATAGACAGCCAGGGCACCAAATCCTGACTACTAAAACAGAAAATGATTATGTAAAGCTTAGAATCTGAAAAAGTGTTCACATAGATGGCGCTCGCCAAACATAAAGGACTTGTAAGCAATAGGACCGGCAGCGGCCTCTTTAAGGAACAAAAGCATTGAAAATTATGCACAGTATCATTTTTTTTTCCCCCTACTGTTTTTTCTAGAGTTTTCCGTTACCAGTTCATTTCTGCAACACGGTACTCAGGTCCACAACTGAATGGTAATATCTTCTACGATTGCAAAATAAGATTCAGGCTTCTACGTTATGTCCAGAATTCCAGCTGCAAAGAGTTGTCATTTATCAGTGAATGACGCAGTTCACTAGATGTTAACAGCTCTTTCTAAAACGCACAACTGTTACCTCTCCAAGCGTGGGTTACTGTATATCCTAGTGTTGGTAGTCTGCAATCCACTCTTGAGCCAGGCAATACTACTAAGATCTGAAGCTACTGAAGCCAATTCAAGACTTGAAATTGGGGAGCCTCCACAAACTCTATAAACTCTGGACCTAACAAAGAAGTTTGAGAACTCTCCTTCTCAATCGACAGCAGCCATGCCCGCTCGAGATGGCACCTCAGGCTCACAGCTAAGACTATCAAGCAACTTGCAGGCTTCGCCAGTAGATCTAGAAGTTTGGAACTGTGGTTCGTGTATTGATCTTGGAAGTAAAGAACCTTTTGATTCACCAGATAAAGTATTGTATATATTGAAGGCGCTTACTCTTGCAACTGGTCGAACAATTTCGGTTGGCCTTCAACTTTAGGTTCACAAGGAACAACATGATCGTCAATCTTTTCCTCCTCCATCGACTTTTATTTATATTTTATTTATTTGTTTGTATTGTATGTGTACTTTATTCACTTTTGGCATTTTAGTTCCCACTTCCCACTATGCTAAAATAAGATTTCATGAAAACTACATCTTCCATCTATAAAGTTTTTTTTTTCCTAAAAACGGTTTCATAGATGTTAGTGACTCTCAAATTTATTTTTGACTTTGTATCAAATAAGACAAATGCGTTCATACAACCTCGCTATCCTTAGATTAATTGAGGATTTATGAGTTTAAAGTTTTAGGCTGTCATAATTGAATTGGTACGCTCTTTTTGCTAGTGTGCATCGTTTCTTTTCTTTGAAAGCTTTGTTAGCTCCTTGTTAACTTTCTAAAACTATCTAAATTAATTGGATGGCAATGGTTATTTTAGCCTCAAGATAATTAAGAACAAAAGAAAAGAAATTTAGAAGTGATGAGTAACATCTTTCTACAATGAAAAACTCAAGCACCTTTGGATGTATGCTTTAAAGTCTTAGAGAGGAATATGTTGAAACGAGGGGGTGGCTGATGAGGACAGGATGATCCATGCTTGATAATTTTGTTTTGAAGAGGAGACAAATGAAGGGTATATGGTCCATGCTGTCTCATTTAACAAGAAGCCAAAGAGGAAAAGGGCAACAAATGATGTGAAATGGACACAAACAGAGAGTCTAATGACCTCGTGTCATCATCTCTATGATAATTGATGCAGGTGTGCGTGCAACTGCGCCATTGGTCGAGGAACAATATGGGGATGTTTTCCATCACTCTCAGTTCTTGATGCGCTTGTTAATGAGCAGATGCTAATGCTGGTAGATTTTAGGTGAACAACTTCACTGAGGGGAAAAACACTGATAAGACCAGAACCAAAATAATCTCAAAAGTCCAATGCCTTGGCCTTGGATGTAGGAAACAGAACGTGAGAAATTGAAAGTAGATACTTAAATTTGAACTGATGATATCTGCATGCTAATACTAATGATACCACATATATAAATACAGATATTGTCAGGCTAAAGAAAACGCTGGAATCCTTATCAATGTAGGCCTGCTCCTTGCAACAATTTTGTCTGCTCAGTATAGACAGCCAGGGCACCAAATCCTGACTACTAAAACAGAAAATGATTATGTAAAGCTTAGAATCTGAAAAAGTGTTCACATAGATGGCGCTCGCCAAACATAAAGGACTTGTAAGCAATAGGACCGGCAGCGGCCTCTTTAAGGAACAAAAGCATTGAAAATTATGCACAGTATCATTTTTTTTTCCCCCTACTGTTTTTCTAGAGTTTTCCGTTACCAGTTCATTTCTGCAACACGGTACTCAGGTCCACAACTGAATGGTAATATCTTCTACGATTGCAAAATAAGATTCAGGCTTCTACGTTATGTCCAGAATTCCAGCTGCAAAGAGTTGTCATTTATCAGTGAATGACGCAGTTCACTAGATGTTAACAGCTCTTTCTAAAACGCACAACTGTTACCTCCAAGCGTGGGTTACTGTATATCCTAGTGTTGGTAGTCTGCAATCCACTCTTGAGCCAGGCAATACTACTAAGATCTGAAGCTACTGAAGCCAATTCAAGACTTGAAATTGGGGGAGCCTCCACAAACTCTATAAACTCTGGACCTAACAAAGAAGTTTGAGAACTCTCCTTCTCAATACGACAGCAGCCATGCCCGCATCGAGATGGCACCTCAGGCTCACAGCTAAGACTATCAAGCAACTTGCAGGCTTCGCCAGTAGATCTAGAAGTTTGGAACTGTGGTTCGTGTATTGATCTTGGAAGTAAAGAACCTTTTGATTCACCAGATAAAGTATTGTATATATTGAAGGCGCTTACTCTTGCAACTGGTCGAACAATTTCGGTTGGCCTTCAACTTTAGGTTCACAAGGAACAACATGATCGTCAATCTTTTCCTCAACCTGACAAGGCAAGTTTTGCTTGAACTAATATCTCTTACTTCCAAGGATTTGAATGGATTGATTTGCACAAAGGATTGAGCTTCCTCGGAAGATCCTTTTGTTTTTCCGCACCATCATCCACAAGAACAGTACCAGTTGTCTTGCGCTCGGGATAACCGTATGCTCTCAGCCGAGTAGAATTCCAGTGATTCTTTACAGCGTTGTCTGTTCTTCCTTGTAAAAGCTTTGCAATTTGTGCCCATTTGTTTCCATGGACTGCATGAGCAGCGATTATTATCCGATCCTCTTCCTCTGCAGAGAGCACATACATGTTAGTGTATATCAATGAGCATGATAGACTCTCAAATTTATTTTGACTTTGTATCAAATAAGACAAATGCGTTCATACAACCTCGCTATCCTTAGATTAATTGAGGATTTATGAGTTTAAAGTTTTAGGCTGTCATAATTGAATTGGTACGCTCTTTTTGCTAGTGTGCATCGTTTCTTTTCTTTGAAAGCTTTGTTAGCTCCTTGTTAACTTTCTAAAACTATCTAAATTAATTGGATGGCAATGGTTATTTTAGCCTCAAGATAATTAAGAACAAAAGAAAAGAAATTTAGAAGTGATGAGTAACATCTTTCTACAATGAAAAACTCAAGCACCTTTGGATGTAATCTTTAAAGTCTTAGGGGGTTATTGGTTGGGACAAATTGGGGCTAAGTGAAAATTTGTTCTAATGAGATAATTTTATCCCTTTGGGATATTTTGAGTGGGATAAAGTGGGATAAGTTGGGATAATGGGATAATTTGAAGCTTTGATTTGACAATTCATATGGGATAATTGATGATGTGGCCCTTATTAAAATATAATATTTATTTATCAATTAAGTCTAAATTAATTTATCCAATTGGTTTAGTATATTATTTAATATGTTATTATAATATAATATATTATTTTACTTTATACTAAAATATAATATGTTATATTATAATTACTAATTAATTATAACTATGTTTAATATTATTAATTAATATTTTATATTATATTATAATAATATGATATATTATATAATAATTGATATAATATACGAACAATATATTTAATATAATATTTTAATAATGTAATATTTAATTTAATATAATATAAATATTATAATATTTTATTTTATTCAATATAACATTATTAAAAATATTATACTATTATTATATAATATTATATTTTATGATAATTACTATAATTTATTTATCCAATAGATTTAATATATCATTTAGTATGTTATTATAATATTATACATTATTTTACTTTATACTAAAATATAATATAATTAATATTATTAATTAATTATTATATTATATTATAATAATATGATATATTATATAATAATTGATAGAATATATGAAATATGTAATATAATATTTTAATAATATAATATTTAATTTAATATATTAGAATATAGTATCATTGGTTATAATTTACTGCATAAAATATTATAATATTTTCTTTTATTTAGTATAATATTATTATAAAATATTATATTATAATTAAATATAATATAATATTATATGATAATTACTGTAATATATACAGAATATCTAAAACATATTATATTATAGTGCAATAATATATTTTATTATATGCATATAATATATGAATATAATATAATATAATCATATAACATGATTTATATTATATTATATAATTAAATATAATATACTAACATATTCAATAATTTTAATATTATGCTATATTATATTATACTATATTATTATATTGGTTTAATATAATACAATATAATATTATATTAACTATAGTAAAATGTTAACTACAACTAATATAATATAATATATTGTAATATATATTATTACATTATTATGTAATATTATAATAATATAATATAATATTATAATAAATATATTGTACTATTTTATTATGATATAATATACTATGATATTGCATAATAATATGTAATAAATATAATAGAATAAATTATACATAAAATTAAATTATAATAATATTTTATTCTATTAAATGATAATATAATATAATATAATATATTGAATATATTATTATTTTATGTTTTATATATCATGGTATATATTTATAATATAATTAGCATGTATTAATTAAGTAATATATATATATATATATCAATTCTTTTTCAAATTCATGTTTTCCTCCTCCATCGACTTTTATTTATATTTTATTTATTTGTTTGTATTGTATGTGTACTTTATTCACTTTTGGCATTTTAGTTCCCACTTCCCACTATGCTAAAATAAGATTTCATGAAAACTACATCTTCCATCTATAAAGTTTTTTTTTCCTAAAAACGGTTTCATAGATGTTAGTGACTCTCAAATTTATTTTTGACTTTGTATCAAATAAGACAAATGCGTTCATACAACCTCGCTATCCTTAGATTAATTGAGGATTTATGAGTTTAAAGTTTTAGGCTGTCATAATTGAATTGGTACGCTCTTTTGCTAGTGTGCATCGTTTCTTTTCTTTGAAAGCTTTGTTAGCTCCTTGTTAACTTTCTAAAACTATCTAAATTAATTGGATGGCAATGGTTATTTTAGCCTCAAGATAATTAAGAACAAAAGAAAAGAAATTTAGAAGTGATGAGTAACATCTTTCTACAATGAAAAACTCAAGCACCTTTGGATGTAATCTTTAAAGTCTTAGAGAGGAATATGTTGAAACGAGGGGGGTGGCCCTTGATGAGGACAGCATGATCCATGCTTGATAATTTTGTTTTGAAGAGGAGACAAATGAAGGGTATATGGTCCATGCTGTCTCATTTAACAAGAAGCCAAAGAGGAAAAGGGCAATAAATGATGTGAAATGGACACAAACAGAGAGTCTAATGACCTTGTGTCATCATCTCTATGATAATTGATGCAGGTGTGCGTGCAACTGCGCCATTGGTCGAGGAACAATGTGGGGATGTTTTCCATCACTTTCAGTTCTTGATGCGCTTGCCAATGAGCAGATGCTAATGCTGGTAGATTTTAGGTGAACAACTTCACTGAGGAGAAAAAACACTGATAAGACCAGAACCAAAATAATCTCAAAAGTCCAATGCCTCGCCCTTGGATGTAGGAAACAGAACGTGAGAAATTGAAAGTAGATACTTAAATTTGAACTGATGATATCTGCATGCTAATACTAATGATACCACATATATAAATACAGATATTGTCAGGCTAAAGAAAACGCTAGAATCCTTATCAATGTAGGCCTGCTCCTTGCAACAATTTTTGTCTGCTCAGTATAGACAGCCAGGGCACCAAATCCTGACTACTAAAACAGAAAATGATTATGTAAAGCTTAGAATCTGAAAAAGTGTTCACATAGATGGCGCTCGCCAAACATAAAGGACTTGTAAGCAATAGGACCGGCAGCGGCCTCTTTAAGGAACAAAAGCATTGAAAATTATGCACAGTATCATTTTTTTTCCCCCTACTGTTTTTTCTAGAGTTTTCCGTTACCAGTTCATTTCTGCAACACGGTACTCAGGTCCACAACTGAATGGTAATATCTTCTACGATTGCAAAATAAGATTCAGGCTTCTACGTTATGTCCAGAATTCCAGCTGCAAAGAGTTGTCATTTATCAGTGAATGACGCAGTTCACTAGATGTTAACAGCTCTTTCTAAAACGCACAACTGTTACCTCTCCAAGCGTGGGTTACTGTATATCCTAGTGTTGGTAGTCTGCAATCCACTCTTGAGCCAGGCAATACTACTAAGATCTGAAGCTACTGAAGCCAATTCAAGACTTGAAATTGGGGGAGCCTCCACAAACTCTATGAACTCTGGACCTAACAAAGAAGTTTGAGAACTCTCCTTCTCAATACGACAGCAGCCATGCCCGCATCGAGATGGCACCTCAGGCTCACAGCTAAGACTATCAAGCAACTTGCAGGCTTCGCCAGTAGATCTAGAAGTTTGGAACTGTGGTTCGTGTATTGATCTTGGAAGTAAAGAACCTTTTGATTCACCAGATAAAGTATTGTATATATTGAAGGCGCTTACTCTTGCAACTGGTCGGAACAATTTCGGTTGGCCTTCAACTTTAGGTTCACAAGGAACAACATGATCGTCAATCTTTTCCTCAACCTGACAAGGCAAGTTTTTGCTTGAACTAATATCTCTTACTTCCAAGGATTTGAATGGATTGATTTGCACAAAGGATTGAGCTTCCTCGGAAGATCCTTTTGTTTTTTCCGCACCATCATCCACAAGAACAGTACCAGTTGTCTTGCGCTCGGGATAACCGTATGCTCTACGCCTTAGAGTAGAATTCCAGTGATTCTTTACAGCGTTGTCTGTTCTTCCTTGTAAAAGCTTTGCAATTTGTGCCCATTTGTTTCCATGGACTGCATGAGCAGCGATTATTATCCGATCCTCTTCCTCTGCAGAGAGCACATACATGTTAGTGTATATCAATGAGCATGATAGACACCAAAAGTTAAAATTGTGAAGATCTATACTCTTATTTACTTTGGAATCGCTTGTTTTATCTACATGGAGACTGCTATTTGTATATATGAGGTGGTCCTTAAAGAACCACAATGGAGAAAAAGACTTCCAAGAAGCCAATTCCATTTATATCTTTTGCAGCAGTCTTTTTCCAGAAAAAAAAATTTGCAGCAGTTATTGTACCACTAGATCATGGTTAATTTGCGAAAATGCCAAACTGAAGAGGTTGCTTGTGCAAAACTTGCAATAGAAATTTTCTGTTTTTAATGAGTAAACAAACACATGCCAGGCACGTGATAAGCGATCGCATGATGAACACAGCTTAGATATTCCTGTATAACAAACTGGATATAGATTTGCATGAATTGACATGCCTATGATTCTTAAATTATATGCTCCATTGCCAACACATAACTCATCAGAAAACACTTTCATGCAAAATAAAGAAACCAGTACACTAAAGGTGCATTTCCTCAAAATTAACTTGTAGTGCAATACATAATGAAATAGAAGATAAACTGTCAAAATGAGGCTGAGGATAACCTACAAAAGAAAGGTTCTAATGCAGAAGCCTAATCGGACCTTAGGTCTAGGACACGCAGAGAGAGAAGATGTCTTCTCCCTACGAATTCCACAATTAGGAACTCATCTCTGAGCAACCTCATGGGCGATATGCATTTTGTCAGAAGATAGAATGAAATAAGAAAGAAAGCATGAAATAACAAATAAAGAAGCAAATGAAATGGTAACAGATCACCTTAAAAAAACTTACCAAAAAAGGAACATCTATCAACAGTTTGTAAGAGACAAAGTGCATGAACATAAATGAGCAAGAAAAGTGTAGGAACTCGGAAATCTAAATATGCACGAAATGTAAATCCAAGAAAAAGAAGATCTGATGGCTATGGGATGATTGTCGAGGTGCATATTAAAGATAATTGTACAGAAAAGTAAACAAACAGAAAACAAGTTAAAACTGCAATGAAGTAGAATACTGAAGGAAAAAATAGGACCGTAAGAATAAAGAATAAAGAAATTAGCCATAAAGAATAAAGAAATTGAACAGTCTTCAAGGAGATAAATATGTGAAATTATAAGACGAGATAATTCACTGGGAATACAATGGTTACGACCTTATGGGTTCTCACTTGTATATGTAAATAAGAAGGGTATAATAAATAAGAAAAATGTTTTATCATTCTGGACAGCCCCTCTCCATTTTCCCCCTATTTTCAGTTTTATTTCTCTTTGAAACAAAGAACCTTACTGTCTAACAGTTCCACAACCCAATTATAACCACCTGTTTTCACATATCTACAATCTCACAAAACATGAAGCTAATTATTCATGCATAACTAATTAGTGTGCAAGGTAAAACATTTCTCGTTGGAGTCCTCCCATTTACTTGGATTTACTGTAGGAAAAATCCTTTGCAACTACTATAAAGAAATTAGATAACCTTGAGCAGCAAGGGAGAAATCATGATGACCATCCATTAAACTTTCCTATTGGTCGAGAACTCAAGACAATTAGATGATGTTGGTCTCATGTTGCTAGGCTCCATCTAAAGTATACATGACATGCAACAGGAGATTACCAGATAACTCTGACAAGTGAAAATTTTCAAAATAACAAAGATCTTCATGACCATGTGATGCATTTTTGACCTACATAATGCAGCTGGACTGCATGGCTGAAACTAGCACACTGGTGGTGGCACGGAAACAGATACAACTTTGCATTTGATGCCCGACTTTTGTGTGGGATAAGATAAATTGAACGAAGAAATTCTGAATGCAATCAGCTTGGATCAGCCAAATCCTTCAGTTAAGCCCTCAAATAAATAGATGGCTATTCAGCCTGGTTTCAGGAGATTAAGGAAAGTAAATAAATGCTAATTCGCTTCAAACTACAAGCTTAAAGGATTTAATATATTAATTTATGTGGTAAAATAAGGAATTCTTTTTGACAAAGCTCTGTATTTTTTTTCCCCTTTGCTTATACTTGACTCGATAAGAGAATTCAACAGAAACGTATTGATCAGACATTGTGAATGGAATTAGCGGCACAAATGCATTTACCCTTTTTTTTTCCCTCACTGTCTCTCCTCATCTATAAAGTTTTGACCTAGTACAACCATCTTCTATTTGTAATGTTCCATTTTTTTAGTAACCGAGTATTTGTACTGTTCTCTATAGGCAAAAGGAGTTCTTCCAGGGAATTTAAGGGTGAACTTGTATCAACTAGATAAAAGAAATGTTTGTGTAAAATTATAACTGGTAAGATAGTATAGCTTATAAGTTTACACCCAAAAGATGAAATATTCTGGGACTTATGTGCTATAAGAGGATTTTAGCATTTCAACATCTACAATCTGGTCAAGTGGAAATCATAACCCACAGAGTGAAAATACCATGAAATTCTACACCAACATAATCCACAAAGAATTCAATAAACCCTCATTCTTCCGTTTTTGTCTTTCGTACTTTGTGTTCCTCTCGTTAAAATATTATTAATGAGACATGGGGGTAGTTACCCAATGTTTCACTAAAACATAACCTCATTCTTCAGCCACAATCAAACTGAACAAAAGTATTCAATTGAAACAGGGTTAAATCAAATGAAACATTAGTGTCACTTTCTTCCATCAAATTTGGCCATCCCTAAAAAGGCTAAGGTAAGTTACCAAATTGGTATATTTGGAACCAATTTGGTAAGACCCCTTTACCATGTTGGTATTTTCTAACTGGGGAAACATTTAGGTATTAAAATTAATCTTCGATGCAACTAGGCCCATTTTGTCATTGCCGGAGAAAAAAATTTGTGCGGAACATCGCGTGAAGTCATGTGATCCCTAATTCGAACTAGTCTAAAGTTGACGAGGCAAAGAATAAATGAAATAGCAGAAGTAGTTGAGATCATGTGATTGTCACGTGCTTCTCTTCCTCCTCTATTCAAAATTGGGGTTGAAATTTAAATTAGCGCTCATATCCAAAATCCCACTTTCCAGTTTCATATTCAAATTGGGGATCGTCTTCAAATTAGGGGAAGCGCCATTATGCCCTCTTCAAGGTCAAGCTCAAAGAGACCTCGACTGCAGGTAAGAAATAAACATGGTTTCAACAAGTTGACATGTACTAGGAGATGGAATGAAGCCGCAAAGGAATGTGGGGTGTGCAATCTCTCCCAAGAGGGTTTGGAAAATGGGGAATTTGACAAATTTAGGTTTAGTTAAACTCCCGCCTTCGTCTTTGCCACGCCAATTAATCTCTGCCGCGTCAATTAATCCCAGCCACATCAGTGAGGTCACACGACATTTGCCCGCCAATTTCGTCCTGATAGTGATGAGATGTGCCTAATTGCATTGAGGGTTAAGTTTTAATACCCAAATGTTGCCGGGGTTAGAAGAAATATGAACCTGGTAAAGGGGTCTTACAAATATACTAATTTGGTAAGTTAGCCCTATTTTCATAAGAATGGAATTTCTATTGTTATGACAAACCCCAAGATAGACTAATATCAATCAAACGAAAGACGAAAAATATTGAGCACACACTAACACAAAGATATATCGGTTCGCTTCAGCTACGCCCATGGCATGCAAGGAGGAGAATAGCTTTACTAAATCGTGAGGAATACAAAGTGGAATCTCTCAATCACTCAATCCTAAATAACACCCCTATAATCTCTCAAAGGTGAACAAAAGAGAGCCTTCAATTACCAACCAAGAGTTGATCAAAAAAACCCTAAACAAGATTTACTGCAGGTGCTCCAAAAGGCTTCGGCCTTCTCTGCTGTTCTCTCTCGGGTGGCTCCCTGTACACATTCTTTCTCAACGGATTGATGATATTTATAGTGGCCCTTCATACAATTCCTTAACCAATAAGAACTCTTACTAGATGAGACTCACATGAGACTCACATGCACTTTGGACTCTCGTGAGTCCTTATCACCTTTAGCCATCAACGAGTATTGAAATCAAATCCCATGATGAATAGGATTAACCCACATCAAACCTTATTACTAATTCAATTACCAAGTCTTCAAGCTGGTTAAAAAGGTAATTGGGTTCGGTCTTACTAGTCCAAGTATTTGAGGCATACTAACATCTATCCTGATAAGTTAAACTCTGTGGCAACATTATAGACAACAATGGTCCTTGACCTACGCTTCAAATTCTCGTTTACCCCTTGATGTATCATACATTATACACTGTTGTCACCTCCAACGCAGCAGAGTAAAATCACAGTCTCCTCTAATGCAAACATAAACAAGCCCTAATTTCACCAAAGAAAGAAGAGGGAAAAAATTACCAGAGAAGGGTTTCTCTTAACATAAGGAGCGAGCTGATTACACCATCGAAGCCTGCAGGATTTCCCCGAACGGCCGGCGATCCCTGAGCAATGAAGCTCCAGTTCCTCGCGCCAAGCTTGCTCGGAATTAGCGGCACAAATGCATTTACCCTTTTTTTCCCTCACTGTCTCTCCTCATCTATAAAGTTTTGACCTAGTACAACCATCTTCTATTTGTAATGTTCCATTTTTTAGTAACCGAGTATTTGTACTGTTCTCTATAGGCAAAAGGAGTTCTTCCAGGGAATTTAAGGGTGAACTTGTATCAACTAGATAAAAGAAATGTTTGTGTAAAATTATAACTGGTAAGATAGTATAGCTTATAAGTTTACACCCAAAAGATGAAATATTCTGGGACTTATGTGCTATAAGAGGATTTTAGCATTTCAACATCTACAATCTGGTCAAGTGGAAATCATAACCCACAGAGTGAAAATACCATGAAATTCTACACCAACATAATCCACAAAGAATTCAATAAACCCTCATTCTTCCGTTTTTGTCTTTCGTACTTTGTGTTCCTCTCGTTAAAATATTATTAATGAGACATGGGGTAGTTACCCAATGTTTCACTAAAACATAACCTCATTCTTCAGCCACAATCAAACTGAACAAAAGTATTCAATTGAAACAGGGTTAAATCAAATGAAACATTAGTGTCACTTTCTTCCATCAAATTTGGCCATCCCTAAAAAGGCTAAGGTAAGTTACCAAATTGGTATATTTGGAACCAATTTGGTAAGACCCCTTTACCATGTTGGTATTTTCTAACTGGGGAAACATTTAGGTATTAAAATTAATCTTCGATGCAACTAGGCCCATTTTGTCATTGCCGAGAAAAAATTTGCGGAACATCAAGGAAGTCATGTGATCCCTAATTGAACTAGTCTAAAGTTGACGAGGCAAAGAATAAATGAAATAGCAGAAGTAGTTGAGATCATGTGATTGTCACGTGCTTCTCTTCCTCCTCTATTCAAAATTGGGGTTGAAATTTAAATTAGCGCTCATATCCAAAATCCCACTTTCCAGTTTCATATTCAAATTGGGGATCGTCTTCAAATTAGGGGAAGCGCCATTATGCCCTCTTCAAGGTCAAGCTCAAAGAGACCTCGACTGCAGGTAAGAAATAAACATGGTTTCAACAAGTTGACATGTACTAGGAGATGGAATGAAGCCGCAAAGGAATGTGGGGTGTGCAATCTCTCCCAAGAGGGTTTGGAAAATGGGGAATTTGACAAATTTAGGTTTAGTTAAACTCCCGCCTGCCTTTGCCACGCCAATTAATCTCCCTGCCAATTAATCCCAGCCACATCAGTGAGGTCACACGACATTTGCCCGCCAATTTCGTCCTGATAGTGATGAGATGTGCCTAATTGCATTGAGGGTTAAGTTTTAATACCCAAATGTTGCCGGGGTTAGAAGAAATATGAACCTGGTAAAGGGGTCTTACAAATATACTAATTTGGTAAGTTAGCCCTATTTTCATAAGAATGGAATTTCTATTGTTATGACAAACCCCAAGATAGACTAATATCAATCAAACGAAAGACGAAAAATATTGAGCACACACTAACACAAAGATATACGTGGTCGTTTCAGAAATTTCACGCCCAAAGGAGATATACTTTACTAAATTGTGAGGAATACAAAGTGGAATCTCTCAATCACTCAATCCTAAATAACACCCCTATAATCTCTCAAAGGTGAACAAAAGAGAGCCTTCAATTACCAACCAAGAGTTGATCAAAAAAACCCTAAACAAGATTTACTGCAGGTGCTCCAAAAGGCTTCGGCCTTCTCTGCTGCTCTCTCGGGTGGCTCCCTGTACACTTTTTCTCAATGGATTGATGATATTTATAGTGGCCCTTCATACAATTCCTTAACCAATAAGAACTCTTACTAGATGAGACTCACATGAGACTCACATGCACTTTGGACTCTCGTGAGTCCTTATCACCTTTAGCCATCAACGAGTATTGAAATCAAATCCCATGATGAATAGGATTAACCACATCAAACCTTATTACTAATTCAATTACCAAGTCTTCAAGCTGGTTAAAAAAGTTAATTGGGTTCGGTCTTACTAGTCCAAGTATTTGAGGCATACTAACATCTATCCTGATAAGTTAAACTCTGTGGCAACATTATAGACAACAATGGTCCTTGACCTACGCTTCAAATTCTCGTTTACCCCTTGATGTATCATACATTATACACTGTTGTCACCTCCAACGCAGCAGAGTAAAATCACAGTCTCCTCTAATGCAAACATAAACAAGCCCTAATTTCACCAAAGAAAGAAGAGGGAAAAAAAAATTACCAGAGAAGGGTTTTCTCTTAACATAAGGAGCGAGCTGATTACACCATCGAAGCCTGCAGGATTTCCCCGAACGGCCGGCGATCCCCTGAGCAATGAAGCTCCAGTTCCTCGCGCCAAGCTTGCTCACCAACGTGCTCAGCACCGCGTCCTCCTCCGGCGACCATGGCCCCTTCACTTTCTCCTCCCTCCCCGCCGTCGCCGTCGAAGCTCCGCCACCTCCATTGGCCGAATCGTCGTCTCCGATCACTACGACATCGCGAACTTGCTCTTCTTCTTCTTCTTCCATCATCGATCGATCACTGAGAGTTTAAGATTTCGTGAGGGCTTGAAAAGTTCGGGGCTTTTTTTTTCTTGATTTTCTTGAGAGGGAGAACTGAGTACCGACCCGCTCAAGTCTCAACTGAAACGCTTGGGATCGGTTGTGTAGGGCAAATGTTCCGGAGAATTACCGCCTTCAATTTACAGTTTTACCCTTACTATTTAATGAAAAGACAGATTTGTTGGTCTCTGGATGAGAACAAATTTGAATTGATTTTGACTCTGGTCAATTTGTACCGGTGGCTTTTGGTTGGTTCGTTGCTTCATGGGGCAATGGGCTGGGCTTGAGAAGTATTGTTAGCCCAACATAAATCAAGGCGCAATTGTTAAAATTTGTGGGCTTTTCCTTTTCGGAGGGCATGGGAAGGAGATCTTTGTTTTTTAACGGTTTAAATATATATCCGTAGTATCTATGTAAAATATTATATTTTCTCATTGGCTTTCTTCTTTTTTCTCGAAAAAAAAAATCACTTTATACAAATATCATACTCCCTTTAAAAGTACGAGTTCGGGAAAATCTTTCCATGGTCAATGTTACCCTTAACCTTTTTTGAATATTATATTGTTATCCTAATCTATTCTAATGATCCTATCCTCTTTGAATTAATAACCACCTGTTTTCACATATCTACAATCTCACAAAAACATGAAGCTAATTATTCATGCATAACTAATTAGTGTGCAAGGTAAAACATTTCTCGTTGGAGTCCTCCCATTTACTTGGATTTACTGTAGGAAAAATCCTTTGCAACTACTATAAAGAAATTAGCCATAAAGAATAAAGAAATTGAACAGTCTTCAAGGAGATAAATATGAAATTATAAGACGAGATAATTCACTGGGAATACAATGGTTACGACCTTATGGGTTCTCACTTGTATATGTAAATAAGAAGGGTATAATAAATAAGAAAAATGTTTTATCATTCTGGACAGCCCTCTCCATTTTCCCCTATTTTCAGTTTTATTTCTCTTTGAAATAAAGAACCTTACTGTCTAACAGTTCCACAACCCAATTATAACCACCTGTTTTCACATATCTACAATCTCACAAAAACATGAAGCTAATTATTCATGCATAACTAATTAGTGTGCAAGGTAAAACATTTCTCGTTGGAGTCCTCCCATTTACTTGGATTTACTGTAGGAAAAATCCTTTGCAACTACTATAAAGAAATTAGCCATAAAGAATAAAGAAATTGAACAGTCTTCAAGGAGATAAATATGAAATTATAAGACGAGATAATTCACTGGGAATACAATGGTTACGACCTTATGGGTTCTCACTTGTATATGTAAATAAGAAGGGTATAATAAATAAGAAAAATGTTTTATCATTCTGGACAGCCCTCTCCATTTTCCCCTATTTTCAGTTTTATTTCTCTTTGAAATAAAGAACCTTACTGTCTAACAGTTCCACAACCCAATTATAACCACCTGTTTTCACATATCTACAATCTCACAAAAACATGAAGCTAATTATTCATGCATAACTAATTAGTGTGCAAGGTAAAACATTTCTCGTTGGAGTCCTCCCATTTACTTGGATTTACTGTAGGAAAAATCCTTTGCAACTACTATAAAGAAATTAGCCATAAAGAATAAAGAAATTGAACAGTCTTCAAGGAGATAAATATGAAATTATAAGACGAGATAATTCACTGGGAATACAATGGTTACGACCTTATGGGTTCTCACTTGTATATGTAAATAAGAAGGGTATAATAAATAAGAAAAATGTTTTATCATTCTGGACAGCCCCTCTCCATTTTCCCCCTATTTTCAGTTTTTATTTCTCTTTTGAAATAAAGAACCTTACTGTCTAACAGTTCCACAACCCAATTATAACCACCTGTTTTCACATATCTACAATCTCACAAAAACATGAAGCTAATTATTCATGCATAACTAATTAGTGTGCAAGGTAAAACATTTCTCGTTGGAGTCCTCCCATTTACTTGGATTTACTGTAGGAAAAATCCTTTGCAACTACTATAAAGAAATTAGATAACCTTGAGCAGCAAGGGAGAAATCATGATGACCATCCATTAAACTTTCCTATTGGTCGAGAACTCAAGACAATTAGATGATGTTGGTCTCATGTTGCTAGGCTCCATCTAAAGTATACATGTCATGCAACAGGAGATTACCAGATAACTCTGACAAGTGAAAATTTTCAATAATTTTTGTAATTCCTTGATTTCAATGTAATATTTAATAGTTTTATGTATTTGTAAATTACAAAATTTTAGGGTGTTTTTATAATTTTAAAACTTTTGAGGGTGTTTCTTTTCTTGATTTCTAAATTTTCATTGTGTTTTGATTGTAATGCATAGATCGTCAATTAATGATGATATTGAAGAGTAAATCGTTCTTAAGATGTATTAGGTCATAGTTAAGTGTGCACATCACTATTTCTAGGTAGTATAGTTTATAGATACAAAGATTTTCAAACAATCTATACAGTGATTAAAAGGATTTTGACTTTAATGTACTATTTTTATAAATTATATTTAATGTGAATCCACTATATAATTTTGACTGTGTTCATCATAATTTTAATACATTTGATTGATTGACTATATAGGTATATAGACCATAGATTACTTTACTTTATCACATGAACTAATATTTGGCTTAATAATTTAGATTATTACTTTTAAATTTAATATAAAAGGAGCTCTAATAACATTTATTTATTTACCTACGCGATAATACAATCTCAATGCCTATTTTTTGCTTGAGATTTGTTCCATAGTTACACGTATCAAATTAGTAACTAAAATAATTATTATTTATGCTTAAATTAGGATGCATGTAGTTGGTCACTCACTATGAAATTTTCATAAAGATATATACCTTACTTTCTATAGCTATCTGCATTGCCCATGTATATTTTATAAATTAGTTTGGGGCAAGATTTGATAGGGACCTTGCATCAAAGAAAAAGAAATTCTTATATTTAGAGCACATGGCGAAATATATCATAATCTCTCTGCTCTAATTTCGCAAGAATATAATTCTTCATACTTTTAGTTTTTCTTCTATGATACGGAGAATGAGCTATAAAATTGAATGAGAATATTAAATAATGTAAATATGAGTGAAACCACAACTAAAAGTTAACATGAATATGAGTCAAACCACAACTAAAAGTTTAATGGACATATTCAAGTATATTCATATGCAAAATTTATTTCTTGAATTGACTGATCATCCATCTTTTGAAGACTTCAAGATACTAATAAACGAGATGTTGTACTAGATCAATGTGTTTACAACTCACAAATAGTAGATCACGTGGCCACAATGCGGGTTGAGGCAAAGAATAAATGAAATAGCAGAAGTAGTTGAGATCATGTGATTGTCACGTGCTTCTCTTCCTCCTCTATTCAAAATTGGGGTTGAAATTTAAATTAGCGCTCATATCCAAAATCCCACTTTCCAGTTTCATATTCAAATTGGGGATCGTCTTCAAATTAGGGGAAGCGCCATTATGCCCTCTTCAAGGTCAAGCTCAAAGAGACCTCGACTGCAGGTAAGAAATAAACATGGTTTCAACAAGTTGACATGTACTAGGAGATGGAATGAAGCCGCAAAGGAATGTGGGGTGTGCAATCTCTCCCAAGAGGGTTTGGAAAATGGGGAATTTGACAAATTTAGGTTTAGTTAAACTCCCGCCTTCGTCTTTGCCACGCCAATTAATCTCTGCCGCGTCAATTAATCCCAGCCACATCAGTGAGGTCACACGACATTTGCCCGCCAATTTCGTCCTGATAGTGATGAGATGTGCCTAATTGCATTGAGGGTTAAGTTTTAATACCCAAATGTTGCCGGGGTTAGAAGAAATATGAACCTGGTAAAGGGGTCTTACAAATATACTAATTTGGTAAGTTAGCCCTATTTTCATAAGAATGGAATTTCTATTGTTATGACAAACCCCAAGATAGACTAATATCAATCAAACGAAAGCACGAAAAAATATTGAGCACACACGAACACAAAGATATACGTGGTTCGGCTTGTAGCCTACGTCCAAGGAGGAGAATAGCTTTACTAAATTGTGAGGAATACAAAGTGGAATCTCTCAATCACTCAATCCTAAATAACACCCCTATAATCTCTCAAAGGTGAACAAAAGAGAGCCTTCAATTACCAACCAAGAGTTGATCAAAAACCCTAAACAAGATTTACTGCAGGTGCTCCAAAAGGCTTCGGCCTTCTCTGCTGCTCTCTCTCGGGTGGCTCCCTGTACACTTTTTTCTCAATGGATTGATGATATTTATAGTGGCCCTTCATACAATTCCTTAACCAATAAGAACTCTTACTGGATGAGACTCACATGCACTTTGGACTCTTGTGAGTCCTTATCACCTTTAGCCATCAACGAGTATTGAAATCAAATCCCATGATGAATAGGATTAACCACATCAAACCTTATTACTAATTCAATTACCAAGTCTTCAAGCTGGTTAAAAAAGTTAATTGGGTTCGGTCTTACTAGTCCAAGTATTTGAGGCATACTAACATCTATCCTGATAAGTTAAACTCTGTGGCAACATTATAGACAACAATGGTCCTTGACCTACGCTTCAAATTCTCGTTTACCCCTTGATGTATCATACATTATACACTGTTGTCACCTCCAACGCAGCAGAGTAAAATCACAGTCTCCTCTAATGCAAACATAAACAAGCCCTAATTTCACCAAAGAAAGAAGAGGGAAAAAAAAAATTACCAGAGAAGGGTTTTCTCTTAACATAAGGAGCGAGCTGATTACACCATCGAAGCCTGCAGGATTTCCCCGAACGGCCGGCGATCCCCTGAGCAATGAAGCTCCAGTTCCTCGCGCCAAGCTTGCTCACCAACGTGCTCAGCACCGCGTCCTCCTCCGGCGACCATGGCCCTTCACTTTCTCCTCCTCCCGCCGTCGCCGTCGAAGCTCCGCCACCTCCATTGGCCGAATCGTCGTCTCCGATCACTACGACATCGCGAACTTGCTCTTCTTCTTCTTCTTCCATCATCGATCGATCACTGAGAGTTTAAGATTTCGTGAGGGCTTGAAAAGTTCGGGGCTTTTTTTTTCTTGATTTTCTTGAGAGGGAGAACTGAGTACCGACCCGCTCAAGTCTCAACTGAAACGCTTGGGATCGGTTGTGTAGGGCAAATGTTCCGGAGAATTACCGCCTTCAATTTACAGTTTTACCCTTACTATTTAATGAAAAGACAGATTTGTTGGTCTCTGGATGAGAACAAATTTGAATTGATTTTGACTCTGGTCAATATGTACCGGTGGCTTTTGGTTGGTTCGTTGCTTCATGGGGCAATGGGCTGGGCTTGAGAAGTATTGTTAGCCCAACATAAATCAAGGCGCAATTGTTAAAATTTGTGGGCTTTTCCTTTTCGGAGGGCATGGGAAGGAGATCTTTGTTTTTTAACGGTTTAAATATATATCCGTAGTATCTATGTAAAAAATATTATATTTTCTCATTGGCTTTCTTCTTTTTCTCGAAAAAAAATCACTTTATACAAATATTTGACTGAAATATTCTAGTTTCTAATATACGGAATTTATGGTGATTCAGATATTATGCAAAACTCTCAAACTCATATATGAAGATATTGATATTATCTATACACAAGGAATCGTAGTGGATGGGAACAATGGATAATATATTGAATCGTATTTGAATATTAATACATTCATTCCATTTGCGCCTCTTACTTTCATGGTAATATGTGTTATAGCCCCTCAGTCACTAGATATTAATCCCCACACAATAACCGACACGTGTCCCACATTACAACCAATCAGACAAACTCAAGACCGAGATCTCCCCCGCCTCATCACGGCCTGCTCGATTGACCGACAACTCGCGTAGTCGAGTCAAAAGGTGGTATTTCTCGGCCTTGACCAGATGAACGCCTCGGCCGACTCTATCGACCGACAACTCGCGTAGCCGAGTCAAAAGGCGGTACTTATTAGCCACCTCATTAGATCGACTCCTCAAGCCGCCCGCACTCGACCTACCGACTGACGACTCGCATAGCCTAGTCGAAAGGTGTTACTTCTCGGCCCTCAACCCGACGAGTTGAAAGATGACGGTTATCTCGAACCCCCCGTCGACAGTCGATCACCATCACATTAAATGCATGATCAGAGTCATCATTCCTTCAGCCCTGAAAGTTTTTATGACTCATCGAACCCCGTTAGCGCCACGCGCACCCCGTCACCATCACGTTAAACACCTGGGTGACTCATCCATCTCTGTAGCCGACACCTGTAAAGCAGATGCTGACTGAGCCGTCTGCTTAGACTCGGCTGAAGTTACTCTTCTGTCCCTTTGGATCTGCTATAAAAGGAAAGTGTTGTCTGCTGCTTAGGGTAAGTAATTTTTATCCAAGAAACTCTTGCACTTAAACTCTACTTCTCCACTCAAGTTCTATACTGACTTGATCGTCGGAGGAACTACCGGAGAACCCAACTCCGCCCTCTTACGAGTTTTTTTTCATGTGCAGGAGAGAACAGTAGACCCCTGAACTGGACATCTGAAGGAGTTAGAGGACCTTACTTATCCTAAATACACATCTTAACTCCCTGTTTGATAACTGACATCAACAACATGTTATTGTTTTTAGTTTTAATTATGGGTTTTTTCTTAGAAGCCACCTTTAAAATATGCTCATTCTATAGAAATCATTTTAGATTTTCAATTTATGCATAAACCACCTATAACATATTTTTTTGTTGCACACACCATCGGTGACCCGAATGGTTGAGAGGTTCCAATATGGCTGGGTTTGATTCTGGACTGGGTTATAAAAAAAAAGTGTATTTTGTTGCAATCGACCACCTAGACTCACTTTTAAGTCAAGTTTTTTTGTTCCTCTAAGAAGTTAGAATCTAAGGAGGGAGATATATATATATATATATATATATATATATATATATATATATATATATATATATATATATATATATATATATATATATATATATATATATAACCTTTTAAGATTAGGAAAGGAAGAGTAGAGATTTAGGTAATATTAGGTGTATTAAAAGTTTAAAATTAAAGAGTTCTAGTAACATACGGAAAATAAAAGAGATGTGGAGAAGTTACTTGCATCAATTGTTTAATGATAACAAAATAAGTGAGCAACATAGAGAACTTGACCATACAGTGAATAAGAGAAACCATAGATATTATAGAAAAAAAAGGATTAGTGATGTTAAAGATGCTCTAAAAAATAAAAAGTGGAAGAGCTGTAAGACTGGACGATATCTTTATTAAAGTTTGGAAATGTCTGTTCGCGAGGAAAATTTGAGAAAATGTAAAATTGATCTATTCTATTTGAAGAATAATGAATACAATCTCTCGAATGCAATCTCTCTCTCTAACTGACTTAGATAAAAAGAAATTATAAATTCCTCGATCGGTTGCCCGATTTATAAAAGAAGGAAGGGTCAACGGTGATCTTTCCTTTATTTAAAACTGGGTTCTTCACAGTGGCAATAGGAGCTTGAATCTTGTATCCCGTTGACGATCTGACCGTCTTGACTCGTGGGACGAGGTTGAAAAATAACTCGCGGGAGCAAGTTTAGAACTCTGGCCGAGTTAAGAACTCTTTGATAGAGTTAATTTTAGAAAAGAATTAGTAATCCTTTTAGTTAAGAATGGCCGAGAAGAACTTACCATGCAAGTTTGAAAACTGTAATCGAGTTGAACTCTCTAGGAGAGTTGATGCCAGCAAAGGAGGTTTGATCCTTTCTTTAAAAAGAGACGCAGATCTTCGGTCAAACCTCAATATCTCTAAATCTAACTGGTAAAAATCAATCTCCACCGTTCAGAATTAGTAACGAAGAGTGTTGAAGTTGTTCTCCAAGTTTCACTCCGATCAGACTACGGATAGAGGTCCGATCGTCATGCCGATCACAGCTGCGCAGAAGAAACAGTTCTCTGCACAATTAGCTTCGGTAAAAACCTCAATATGTCCAAATCCAACCGGTAGAAATCAATCTCCACCGTTCAGAATTAGGAACAATGAGTGTTGAAGTTGTTCTCCAAGTTTCACTCCGATCAGACTACGGATAGAGGTCCGATCGTCATGCCGATCATAGCTGTGCAGAAGAAACAGTTCTCTGCACAATTAGCTTCGGTAAAACCTCAATATCTCCAAATCCAACAAGTAGAAATCAATCTCCACCGTTCAGAATTAGTAACGAAGAGTGTTGAAGTTGTTCTCCAAGTTTCACTCCGATCAGACTACGGATAGAGGTCCGATCGTCACGCCGATCATAGCTGTGCGTAAGAAACCGTTCTCTCCTTTTCTTTTTTTAGTTCTTCTGCCAAACCCTTTCCACCAGCCCCCATTTGGCTGTGAAAACCCCCCATTTATAGGGATTAAAGAGGTGTAACCGCTCCCTTAAATTGCTCCATAATGGGGGTTTAGTGGGGTGTAACCGCCCCCCCTTAAATCTCTCAAACGGTTTAGGAACCGTTCAACTCATGTTTGAATGAGTCAAAATGCGAAGTTCACGTTCTGGAGCAAGCCTCGCGTCTGTATTTTAGTGCAGGAACGTGGGGATGGACCTCCGCGTCTACGTTTTAACTAAGACGCGGGGCTGGAGGCCCGTGTTTTGAGCTTCGAACGCGGGCCATGTGCTCTGCGTTTTGGGCTTCGAACGCGGGCCACGTGCTCGCATTTTGAATTGAAACGCGGGGAAGCGTCCCACGTTTTGAATTGAAACGCGGGGGGTGAGCCCCGCATTTTGCTTTGAAGAGATCAATTCTTGTGATCCCTTTTCACAAGGATTGTCAACTTGTAATCCTTGTACTTTAGAGACATTAGCTTCTGATTCTCCTTTGTTGTCGTGAAAGTCGTCAGCTTGTAACCTTCCTTGATAGTGTTTCGCGGATATTGGCTGTCTTCAGTAATAATAAATTTTTTTTACAGCCTACAGAACCCCCTCCAAAGTTTTCGAAAGTTTGCGGTTGACTGGGACGAGCTTTCGGAATACTTTGAATATCTTCTTTTGTTTGATCCTGAGAAGGTATTGCTCGTCATTCTGTCTTTAAAAAAGTTGTGTTCTGCTTTTGTCCATGCTAGTCATTCGTCTTGCATGGGTGAACTCCGGCGTTTTTTGCTTTTTTGAAATGCAGGAGTGACCGTAGCGTCTTGAATTTTTCTACGCGGGACTTGTTTGGTGTAAAAATCTCCTCTCGGATTTGAATTGCTTGTTTACAAATCAAGAATCGCTTTTTACAACAGAAGCGAAGGGAAGGCCCTTCTTGTTTAACGTGGGTTCGTCGGTAGCGGTAGGACGCCTCCCTCGATGCTCGAATCGAGTTTGCTTCCCTTGGACGATCCGATCGAAGCCACGCTTGGCGAACCTCGGTTGAATGTCGAAGCCACGCTTGGCTAACCTCGCTCAATGTCGAAGCCACGCTTGGCGAACCTCGGTTGAATGTCGAAGCCACGCTTGGCGAACCTCGTTGAATGTCGAAGCCACGCTGGCTTAACCTCGGTTGAATGTCGAAGCCACGCTGGCTTAACCTCGCTCAATGAAGAGCTTCACGCTGGCGAACCTCGTTGAATGTCGAAGCCACGCTGGCGAACCTCGTTGAATGTCGAAGCCACGCTTGGCTAACCTCGCTCAATGTCGAAGCCACGCTTGGCTAACCTCGCTCAATGAAGAGCTTCGCCGCTGGCTTAACCTCGGTTGAATGTCGAAGCCACGCTTGGCTAACCTCGCTCAATGAAGAGCTTCGCCGCTGGCTTAACCTCGGTCGAGTGAAGAGCTTCGCCGCTGGCTTAACCTCGCTCAATGAAGAGCTTCGCCGCTGGCTTAACCTCGCTCAATGTCGAAGCCACGCTGGCGAACCTCGTTGAATGTCGAAGCCACGCTTGGCGAACCTCGGTTGAATGTCGAAGCCACGCTGGCGAACCTCGTTGAATGTCGAAGCCACGCTTGGCGAACCTCGTTGAATGTCGAAGCCACGCTTGGCGAACCTCGGTTGAATGTCGAAGCCACGCTTGGCGAACCTCGTTGAATGTCGAAGCCACGCTTGGCTAACCTCGCTCAATGTCGAAGCCACGCTGGCGAACCTCGTTGAATGTCGAAGCCACGCTTGGCGAACCTCGGTCGAGTGAAGAGCTTCGCCGCTGGCTTAACCTCGGTTGAATGTCGAAGCCACGCTGGCGAACCTCGTTGAATGTCGAAGCCACGCTTGGCGAACCTCGGTTGAATGTCGAAGCCACGCTGGCGAACCTCGTTGAATGTCGAAGCCACGCTTGGCTTAACCTCGCTCAATGAAGAGCTTCGCCGCTGGCTTAACCTCGCTCAATGTCGAAGCCACGCTTGGCGAACCTCGTTGAATGTCGAAGCCACGCTGGCTTAACCTCGGTCGAGTGAAGAGCTTCGCCGCTGGCTTAACCTCGCTCAATGTCGAAGCCACGCTGGCTTAACCTCGGTCGAGTGAAGAGCTTCGCCGCTGGCTTAACCTCGCTCAATGTCGAAGCCACGCTGGCTTAACCTCGGTCGAGTGAAGAGCTTCGCCGCTGGCTTAACCTCGGTTGAATGTCGAAGCCACGCTTGGCGAACCTCGTTGAATGTCGAAGCCACGCTTGGCTAACCTCGCTCAATGTCGAAGCCACGCTTGGCGAACCTCGGTCGAGTGAAGAGCTTCGCCGCTGGCTTAACCTCGGTCGAGTGAAGAGCTTCACGCTGGCTTAACCTCGCTCAATGAAGAGCTTCGCCGCTGGCTTAACCTCGCTCAATGTCGAAGCCACGCTGGCTTAACCTCGCTCAATGTCGAAGCCACGCTTGGCGAACCTCGTTGAATGTCGAAGCCACGCTGGCGAACCTCGTTGAATGTCGAAGCCACGCTGGCGAACCTCGTTGAATGTCGAAGCCACGCTTGGCGAACCTCGGTTGAATGTCGAAGCCACGCTGGCGAACCTCGTTGAATGTCGAAGCCACGCTGGCTTAACCTCGGTTGAATGTCGAAGCCACGCTGGCGAACCTCGTTGAATGTCGAAGCCACGCTTGGCTAACCTCGCTCAATGTCGAAGCCACGCTTGGCGAACCTCGCTCAATGTCGAAGCCACGCTTGGCGAACCTCGGTTGAATGTCGAAGCCACGCTTGGCGAACCTCGTTGAATGTCGAAGCCACGCTGGCGAACCTCGTTGAATGTCGAAGCCACGCTTGGCTAACCTCGCTCAATGTCGAAGCCACGCTGGCTTAACCTCGCTCAATGTCGAAGCCACGCTTGGCGAACCTCGCTCAATGTCGAAGCCACGCTTGGCGAACCTCGGTTGAATGTCGAAGCCACGCTTGGCGAACCTCGTTGAATGTCGAAGCCACGCTTGGCGAACCTCGCTCGAATGTCGAAGCCACGCTTGGCTAACCTCGCTCAATGTCGAAGCCACGCTGGCTTAACCTCGCTCAATGTCGAAGCCACGCTGGCGAACCTCGTTGAATGTCGAAGCCACGCTTGGCGAACCTCGGTCGAGTGAAGAGCTTCACGCTGGCGAACCTCGCTCGAATGTCGAAGCCACGCTGGCTTAACCTCGCTCAATGTCGAAGCCACGCTGGCTTAACCTCGCTCAATGTCGAAGCCACGCTGGCGAACCTCGTTGAATGTCGAAGCCACGCTGGCGAACCTCGTTGAATGTCGAAGCCACGCTTGGCGAACCTCGCTCGAATGAAGAGCTTCGCCGCTGGCTTAACCTCGGTCGAGTGAAGAGCTTCGCCGCTGGCTTAACCTCGCCAAACCACCGCTGTGGGCTTAACCTCGCTCAATGAAGAGCTTCACGCTGGCTTAACCTCGCCAAACCACCGCTGTGGGCGAAGCCTCGCCAAAATGAAGAGCTTCGCCGCTGGCGAACCTCGCTCGAATGAAGAGCTTCACGCTGGCGAACCTCGTTGAATGTCGAAGCCACGCTGGCGAACCTCGGTCGAGTGAAGAGCTTCACGCTGGCTTAACCTCGTTGAATGTCGAAGCCACGCTTGGCGAACCTCGCTCGAATGAAGAGCTTCGCCGCTGGCTTAACCTCGTCGAATGTCGAAGCCACGCTTGGCTTAACCTCGCTCGAATGAAGAGCTTCGCCGCTGGCTTAACCTCGCTCGAATGTCGAAGCCACGCTAAGGCGACCCTCCTCTTTTAATGGGGAGCCTTGCAGCTTTGCGACCTTCCTCATATGCTACGAAGAACGGGTCGTAACTTTCAAACCGTAAGTCGGAATTGGACGAATTATATATGAAAATCGACTATCTCGACGAGACAGAGCCAACCAAACTGACCCGAAGGGTTCGGTTTGCTCCGGTCATTTTGCCCGATTCCTTCCGGTTTGAGAGATATCAGCACTTTTGTCTATTTTGTAAAGTCAAGCATTCAGGTGAACTTATCCCTCAGGTGGGCCTGACTTCACTCAGGTGGGCCTTACTTCACTCAGATGGACCCTTAGGCTCTCTTGCTTGTCACGAGTTGCTGTGCAGGGATCAAGGTAATTTTTATTGCCTACAAAACCCCCTCCAAAGTTTTCAGACCTGAATGTGGTTGAATGGAGTCTGGAACACTTTGGATATGAAGACTTGCAACATGATCACCATTCAAACGGTGCGAGGAACCTTCCAACGAGCTCGACAAACATGAACTCTTCACTCACAGCAAATGATCGCCCTCTAGGATTTTTAGCAAACCCCCAGCTATAAACGGATTTGATGTGCCTTTACCGATTACCGTTTGAATCGGGCTAGCATGTAGATTATCTAAGTCCGTTCTACATGTAACGTTGTGCTAAGAGAGTTAACTCTCTTAGTGCTACGATGTTGAATACGCAGGCTTTGTCCTTCTTACGGGAATAGACTACCCGGCTACGTGTGTTAGACGTAGACTTATCTCGAATGGGGGACCGAGATAAAATCCCCCTATGCCAGAGAGGCATAGATCCAGTTGTTGTTTAATAACAACTGGCTACACGTGGATTGGCCGCGCGTGTAGACTTTGTTTTCTCTTGGGGCAAAGACGAACCCTGCATTGTCTTCTCTTGGGGCAAAGACGAACCCAGAATAGTGGCACATCGCATGGTAGGCCACTGCTCACCGATTGTTCTAAATACATTAGAATGTTCGGAAAGGATCAGGCCGTTCAGGGACATTTGAGTATGACGACTTGATCGGACAACGCCATTTAAGGAATGACGGCGGACTATCGAGGTGATTGTTAACATGATAGTTATGTAGGCCCACCATCCTATTGGAGAGGAGTGGTAAGTTGATTTGAGGACCTACCATCCCATTGAAGAGGATTGGTAAGTTGATTTGTCAGAGGTGTAATGTTAACATGACAGGATCGTCGCGATCGGAGCGACTTTGAGGGCCTACCATCCCATTGAAGAGGATTGGTAAGTTGATTTGTCAGAGGTGTAATGTTAACGTGACAGATCGCCGCGACGGAGCGACTTTGAGGCCTACCATCCCATTGAAGAGGATTGGTAAGTTGATTTGTCGAGGTGTAATGTTAACATGACAGATCGCCGCGACGGAGCGACTTTGAGGACCTACCATCCCATTGAAGAGGATTGGTAAGTTGATTTGTCGAGGTGTAATGTTAACATGACAGATCGCCGCGACGGAGCGACTTTGAGGGCCTACCATCCCATTGAAGAGGATTGGTAAGTTGATTTGTCGAGGTGTAATGTTAACGGTGGAGGGTCCCGCCATCCTATTGGAGAGGATCGACGAAGGAAACTGAGGGGACTATCGAGGTGATTGTTAACATGATAGTTTTAGGACCCGCCATCCCGCTGAGGAGGATTGGCGAGGATTTTGGAGGAAATTAGTTATCGGATGTGACTGCTAACATGATAACTTAATGGGAGTTTGAAAGAAGACTACGGGTAGTACTTCTTCAAGAATTTGCCGTCGGATCTTTGGTCCTCGGCGATTGATGCATACAAGCATCAACGATCATCTTTGGCCGATGGTAGCCAAGTCTTAGCAGCCGGTCCCATAGCTTGGTTCCGAAGTTGGCTAACTCGCGACGCCATCGGGATTACTTGAAAAGAGGTTTGATGAGGAAGCGTCGCCACCACCAAGGTATCTTGGTCGCCACCTTCTCGAAACTCAAATAGCTCTTCAACCTCCATACGCTTGAGCACGCTCGACTTGTTCTCCTTGGCGGTTAAGTCTTTCCACGAGCGAAGCTACGACAGCCCATATTAGACAAAATGTTGATGGAGAGATTATTCCGCACATCTCGATGAGAGTGGCCTCGAAATCGATCACGCACGCAATGATCGGTTCCTCGAATCTCTTGACAAAGTTGCTTACGATTCTTTCTTCCTCTCGCTTTACAGCCTAGCGTGGTTGCCATAGATACCCCGTGTCATCGCCGAAGAATCCGCCATGAAGAGCCTTTCCATGTCCTTCCAAAGAAGTGATGGACCCAGTTCCAATCTGCGAAACCATTCAAAAGCAACCCCCTTGAGGGTGCCAATGAACAACCGAGTCATAACAGGATCATTTCCCATTATGTGTCCAGTTTGCGCCTGGAAGTAGTAAATGTGTTGGGTAGGGGAACCCTTGCCATCGAACTGCAGGAGGTCCAGTGGCTCGAACTTTGCCGGGTAGGAGACCGTATCCCATTCAATTGGATATGGTCTGGCCACCCCCGGCTTGTTCATGCTCTTCTGGAGCTTCAAGGCGTTGAGTTGACTTTGGAGCTCGTCAAGTCTTTCGTCTCTTGGATTATGGCCCGAAGATGCCGCTCCTCCAGATGACTCGGATGAGGAATCAGAAGATGTGTGAGGAGGAGTAGGCATCCGCTCTTTGTGCTTTGAGGATTTCCGCAAAGTCCGCGAAGTCCTCCTTTTCTTCTTCTCCTTCTCGCTCAAAAGCTGCTCCAACATCTCCTTCATAGAGTTGATGGTTGCTTGTTGCTCGTCGAATCTCCTGGATGTTTCATCCGAGATGTCGGTCATGTGCACTTCCACGCTTCTGCCCTGAATAGAGCTTGAAGCCTGAGATGTTGCCACAGCCGAGCAATAGCTGTCATCGTCGTCAGAGACGGGCACTGAGCGCGTGTAACCAGACGGAAAAGCCACCCCGCCTCGAAAAGCGAGTGTGTTGGCGAGGTTCACCGGTGAGGCTCGCTTGTTGGGCGAAGCTTGGTGCAAGACGCCACCGGGCGAGCCGATGCTTTGCCTTTTGGCGAGGTCACTTTGCACGGTTGGGCGCTTAGGCGAAGCTTGGTGAAGTCCGGCCGTTTTATGAAACCCGCCTGAGCTACAGAGTTCGCCAGATTTGCGAAGTTCGCCAGAATTGGGAACTTCGTCAGATTGCCGAAGCTCGCCAGACGGCGAGGTTCGCCGAATTTGAAACTTGGCTGGGCGAAGCTCGCTGGTAGGCTTCGCCGATTGGCCGCTGTAATTAGGAACCTCGCACTGCTTGGTCTTCCGGTCGGCCTCAACCGCCGAGGGGAACAACCCCCGCTTGCTCTGCGCAGCTCGTGCATGGTTACCTCCGTCACTTGAAAGGACCACGCGTGCGACTCTGTAATACTTGCGAGATGCACCGCCACCGAGGAGGACGAAGATAAGCACTCGAACTCGATCACGAGGGACTCGACCGTTGTCCCTTCCGCAATGTCGCCGAATCGCGCCACCACCATTTCGGTTGAGGAAACGGTTTCTCCCATCAGGTCGCCATCTTCTGTTTGGTGTAAAAATCTCCTCTCGGATTTGAATTGCTTGTTTACAAATCAAGAATAGGTCTTTTACAATAGAAGCGAAGGGAAGGCCCTTCTTGTTTAACGTGGGTTCGTCGGTAGCGGTAGGACGCCTCCCTCGATGCTCGAATCGAGTTTGCTTCCCTTGGACGATCCGACGACGCCGCGCCGAAGCCAAGACGCAGAGAAGCTCCGGCGTGGTTGAGTTCGGTTCTACCCGAGCTTGCTTGGACAGGGCTACGATGCAAGAGTTTGCGAAGAGCCAAGAGCCTCCATGATCTGAGAATTCAGATTAAGACCTCCCCGCCAGATGTCGCCTTTCATGTGGAGATGGTGGCTTATAAATAGGCAAAGAGAGGCATGGCCACTTCCTTGATTTGTGGGATATGGCCATGCCCAATTGAGGAGAGCCATACCTCAAGTGGGATGTGACCACCGTGAGGGGAACCATGCCCTCCGTGGGATGTGACCACCGTGAGGGGAACCATGCCCTCGTGGGATGTGACCACCGTGAGGGGAACCATGCCCTCGTGGGATGTGACCACTATGGGATGTGACATCTCCCATGCTTCAAGTGGGCGCCTTGGGAAGCTCAAGGGCGAAGCCGGGCGACCGGGCGAAGCCGGGCGACCGTGGGCGAAGCTTGTTCTTTGGCGGCTCGCATGCAGCGAACCAAGGTCCGCAGCGAAGCCGTGCCTTCTTCCAAGCAGCGAAGTTGGCGACTCGCAGACGAAGCTTGGTCTTTGGCGGCTCGCATGCAAGCGAACCAAGGTCCGCAGCGAAGCCGTGCCTTCTTCCAAGCAGCGAAGTTGGCGACTCGCAGACGAAGCTTGGTCTTTGGCGGCTCGCATGCAGCGAGGTTGGTGAGCTTCGCCGCTGGCTTAACCTCGCCAAACCACCGCTGTGGGCGAACCTCGCCAAACCACGCTTGTGGGCTTAACCTCGCCAAACCACCGCTGTGGGCGAGCCTCGCCAAACCACCGCTGTGGGCGAGCCTCGCCAAAATGAAGAGCTTCACGCTTGGCGAACCTCGCTCGAATGTCGAAGCCACGCTTGGCTTAACCTCGGTTGAATGTCGAAGCCACGCTTGGCTAACCTCGGTCGAGTGAAGAGCTTCGCTACTTGGCGAACCTCGGTTGAATGTCGAAGCCACGCTGGCTAACCTCGCTCAATGTCGAAGCCACGCTTGGCGAACCTCGTCAATGAAGAGCTTCGCCGCTTGGCGAACCTCGTCAATGTCGAAGCCACGCTGGCGAACCTCGGTTGAATGTCGAAGCCACGCTGGCTTAACCTCGGTCGAGTGAAGAGCTTCGCCGCTGGCTTAACCTCGGTTGAATGTCGAGCCACGCCAAGGCGACCCTCCTCTTTTAATGGGGAGCCTTGCAGCTTTGCGACCTTCCTCATATGCTACGAAGAACGGGTCGTAACTTTCAAACCGTAAGTCGGAATTGGACGAATTATATATGAAAATCGACTATCTCGACGAGACAGAGCCAACCAAACCGACCCGAAGGGTTCGGTTTGCTCCGGTCATTTTGCCCGATTCCTTCCGGTTTGAGAGATATCAGCACTTTTGTCTATTTTGTAAAGTCAAGCATTCAGGTGAACTTATCCCTCAGGTGGGCCTGACTTCACTCAGGTGGGCCTGACTTCACTCAGATGGACCCTTAGGCTCTCTTGCTTGTCACGAAGTTGTCGTAGGGATTAAGGCAATTTTATTGCCTACGGACTGATCCTCGCTTTGAGGTTGAAACACCTGAGTGGCCATCGCGTTACGTGTTTAAAATGCGAAGCCGACTTTCGCTTTGTGTTGAAACGCGGGGTGGTCCTTCGCTTTATGAGTAAAACGCGGGATGAACCCCACATTTTCAACTAAGTCTTTTAGACTTTTCTTTAAGGTGCCAAAAGTATAGTGTTAACTTAGCATGCCTTTCATACTTGTTGTTTGAACAAGCTTTTGGGGACTTATCACTCTATTGCAAAGAGTTGATAAATTAGTTTTATCATCGATGTGAAATTTTATAACTTGATGATGATTTTTGAGGACTTATCGGCCGAGTGAAGAGCTTCGCTGCTTGGCGAACCTCGTCTGAATGTCGAGCTTCGCTGCCAAGGCGACCCTCCTCTTTTAATGGGGAGCCTTGCAGCTTTGCGACCTTCCTCATATGCTACGAAGAACGGGTCGTAACTTTCAAACCGTAAGTCGGAATTGGACGAATTATATATGAAAATCGACTATCTCGACGAGACAGAGCCAACCAAACCGACCCGAAGGGTTCGGTTTGCTTCGGTCATTTTGCCCGATTCCTTCCGGTTTGAGAGATATCAGCACTTTTGTCTATTTTGTAAAGTCAAGCATTCAGGTGAACTTATCCCTCAGGTGGGCCTGACTTCACTCAGGTGGGCCTGACTTCACTCAGATGGACCCTTAGGCTCTCTTGCTTGTCACGAGTTGCTGTGCAGGGATCAAGGCAATTTTTATTGCCTACAGGACTGATCCTCGCGTTTTGAGGTTGAAACACGGAGCTGGCCATCGCGTTCTGTGTTTAAAATGCGAGCGCGACCCTCGCGTTTTGTGTTGAAACGCGGGGGTGGTCCTTCGCGTTTTATGAGTAAAACGCGGGGATGAACCCCACATTTTCAACTAAGTCTTTTAGACTTTTCTTTAAGGTGCCAAAAGTATAGTGTTAACTTAGCATGCCTTTCATACTTGTTGTTTGAACAAGCTTTTGGGGACTTATCACTCTATTGCAAAGAGTTGATAAATTAGTTTTATCATCAGATGTGAAATTTTATAACTTGATGATGATTTTTGAGGACTTATCGTTCTATTGAAGAGAGTCGATAAGCTGATTTTATCAGAGGTGTGGAGTTAACTTGATAAAGTTGGGTACTTATGATTTGAACAAGATTTTGAGGACCTATCGCTCTATTGAAGAGAGTCGATAAGTTAATTTTATCAGAGGTGGGGAGTTAACTTGATAAAATTGGGTACTTGTGGTTTGAACAAGATTTTGAGGACCTATCGCTCTATTGATGAGAGTCGATAAGTTTAGATTTTGTCGGGGGATAAAATATAAAACCTGTGATTTGAACAAGGTTTAAGGCTTGTGATGTGAACAAGGCTTACATGGCTTGTGGTGTGAATAAGGCTTTGGGCTTGTGGTTTGAACAAGGCTTTGGGCTTGTGATGTGAACAAGACTTTGGGGCTTGTGGTTTGAACAATGCTTTGGGCTTGTGGTTTGAACAAGGCTTCGGGCTTGTGGTGTTAACAAGGCTTTGGGCTTGTGGTTTGAACAAGGCTTTGGGGCTTATCATCCTATTGAGGAGGATTGATAAGTTGACTGTCAGAGGTGTGAGGTTAACATGACAAGATTGTGTTGCGATGTGAGCAACTTTGTGGACTTACCATCCTATTGAGGAGGATTGATAAGTTGGTTATCAAACTCTGCTGAGGATGTGTACAGATTTTGATAGGATTGTGTTGTAATTTGAACAACTTTGTGGATCTATCATTCTATTGGAAAGGAATGATGAGTTGATTGACGGGGTTTAGTTGTGATTTGAATAATTTTGAGGAACTTATCTGCTGGGGAGGATTGATAAGTTGATTATATCTTCAGAGGTATAGTGTTGACTTGATGAAGATACGTTGCGATCGGAGCAACTTTGAGGACCTATCATCCTGTTGAGGAGGATTGATAATTTGATTGCGATTTAAGGAAATTTGAGGACTTATCATCCTATTGGAGAGGATTGATAAGTTGTTTGTCGTGATTTAGTTGTGATTTGAACAACTTTGAGGACTTATTGCTCTTATTAAAGAGAGTCGATGAGTTGATGTTAGAGGAGTTCGCCAAGACGCGGACGCTGTGCTACGATATTGAATAATGACTTTGTCGCCTTTACGCAAGAGACTAACCGACAATGCGTGTTAGGCGTTGACTTTAGGGTTATTGGCCAACCCCACCATCAACGGACTTGATGAGCCTTTACCGACACCGCTTGAATCGGGCTAGCATGCGATTATCTAAACCGCTCGCATGTGACGCTGTGCTAAAAGAATAAAACTCTTTTAGGCTTAATGCTACGATGTTGAATACGTAGCTTCGCCTTTCTCACGTGAATAGACTACCCTACCGATATATTAGATGCGTGCTTATCTCTGCTTAGGTTTCGAGATAAAATTCTTCAGATTTGAATTATGGTGTCTTCTTCGATCGGTAAAAGACTAAACCGGTAACGTGTGTTAGGCATTGACTTATCCCTACTTAGGATTCGGGATAAAATTCCCCACATGTGTGAGGCATGGATTGTGGTGTTATTAATAACAACCTTGAAGACTTATCGCTCTATTGAAGAGAGTCGATAAGTTGATTGTCAGAGGCGTTAGGTTAACATGACAAGGATACATTGCGATCGGAGCAACTTTGAGGACTTATCGTTCTATTGAAGAGAGTCGATAAGTTGATTATCAGAAGAGGTCGCCTTGCTAATAACGAGACGAGCTAATCTTAACTTTGTGGGATTATGCTATGATGTGAGCAACTTCGTGGGCTTATCATCCTATTGGAGAGGATTGATAAGTTGATTGTCAGAGGTGTGAGGTTAACATGACAAGGATACGTTGCGATTGGAGCAACTTTGTGGACTTATCATCCTATTAGAGAGGATTGATAAGTTGGTTGTCAAAGGTGCATTGTTAACCTGACGGGATTGTGTTACGATTTGAGCAACTTTGTAGACTTATCATCCTATTGGAGAGGATTGATAAGTTGATTTTGGTGGTGCTGCTGCACGTTAAAGTGCTTACATTGTCAAAAGTATTTTGTTAACTTGACAATGTTTGGAATTTATTATTCTACTTGGAAAATAATAAATAATCAACCCTCAGTCTTTGGGATACATGACGTCTTTTGACAAAATCGACGACGTCTGTAATTATCCTAGGTTGATACTAACCAGTCTTCTACCGCGATTTAGAGCCGGTCATCAATAGCCGTGTCTTCGAGTCACTTCTTCTTCAGCTTCAATCCTAACAATAATTGCTTCAGCCTATTCGTCCTGGGAGACTAGTTATTTCCAGGAATGATATTTTGCAACCCCCATTCGAGCTAGGAGATTGGTTTGTAAATTGTGCCGATAGGTGTCAATCGAGCGCATCAGGTCATACCTGCCGAGCATCGAAGAGCCATGCTTCGAACCGCTCGATGAAGACTTTGATAGGCTCTCCTCCTTTGCTTAATGGCAAGGAGAGAAGTGACATGATCTCCGTGTCATCTTCAAAAATCGTGACAGAAGAGTCTCTAAATCGCCCATTTCTCAATACATCCCGCAGCTTCATGAACCATTCAAAGGCAACCCCCTTGAGGGTGCCAATGAACAAACGAGCTACTATGGCATCGTTTACCATCACATTCCCAGTCTGTGACCTAAAATGGTAGATGTGTTGGTTCGGTGATCTCGTGCCGTCGAAAGCTTGTAGCGTCGGGATTTTAAATTTTGGAGGATAAGGAACCGTATCCCATTCTCGCAGATACGGCCCGACAACCCCGATCTTGGAGCTCGCACCTATTAGCCATGACATTGAGGCGGCTTCCGCCGCATTTTTACCGATTGAGGACTTTGCTCGTTTTGGCCTCTCCCTTCTTTAGAGGAGGATTCTACGTGATGGGCTTCTTGATCGGAGCTTCATTCACTTTTTCTTTCCATTTTGGGATTGACTCCTCCTCCGTGATGATTTCTACCGAGGTGTTGAGTCGGCTATCCGAAGTTGAGCTCTATCCGCAACAAGTTGGTTTATCATATCTCGAAGTTGATCGATGGACTCTTGTTGTGATCGCAGGGCTTCTTGCATCATAGTCTGATGCTCTTCGAGCCTCTTCTTGAAATCTTCAGCATTCTCCGTCGTGTAGACAACGCTCATATGCTCCACGAAAGAATTAGAGGATTGAGATTCTGCGATGGCTGAATGCTCATCATCAGACTCAATTTTTAGCCAACTTTTGATAGTTGACGGGATATGACCCCGCTCGAAGTCCGAGTATGTCGATAAACTCCGCCGAGTCATTCAAAGCCTCTTTAAGCCGGGACCGATTTGCCTCGCTCATTGGAGCTAGAGATTGGTTTGTAAATTGTGCCGATAGGTGTCAATCGAGCAGCATCGCGGTCATACCTGCCGAGCATCGAAGAGCCATGCTTCGAACCGCTCGATGAAGACTTTGATAGGCTCTCCTCCTTTGCTTAATGGCAAGGAGAGAAGTGACATGATCTCCGTGTCATCTTCAAAAATCGTGACAGAAGAGTCTCTAAATCGCCCATTTCTCAATACATCCCGCAGCTTCATGAACCATTCAAAGGCAACCCCTTGAGGGTGCCAATGAACAAACGAGCTACTATGGCATCGTTTACCATCACATTCCCACCAGGACCTAAAATGGTAGATGTGTTGGTTCGGTGATCTCGCCGCCGAAAGCTTGTAGCGTCGGGATTTTAAATTTTGAGGATAAGGAACCGTATCCCATTCTCGCAGATACGGCCCGACAACCCCGATCTTGGAGCTCGCACCTATTAGCCATGACATTGAGGCGGCTTCCGGTTCTCGCATTTTACCGATTGAGGACTTTGCTCGCTGCCTCTCTCCCTTCTTTAGAGGAGGATTCTACGTGATGGGCTTCTTGATCGGGAGCTTCATTCACTTTTTCTTTCCATTTTGGGATTGACTCCTCCTCCGTGATGATTTCTACCGAGGTGTTGAGTCGGCTATCCAAGTTGAGCTCTATCCGCAACAAGTTGGTTTATCATATCTCGTTGATCGATGGACTCTTGTTGTGATCGCAGGCTTCTTGCATCATAGTCGATGCTCTTCGAGCCTCTTCTTGAAATCTTCAACATTCTCCGTCGTGTAGACAACGCTCATATGCTCCACGAAAGAATTAGAGGATTGAGATTCTGCGATGGCTGAATGCTCATCATCAGACTCAATTTTTAGCCAACTTTTGATAGTTGACGGGATATGACCCCGCTCGAAGTCCGAGTATGTCGATAAACTCCGCCGAGTCATTCAAAGCCTCTTTAAGCCGGGACCGATTTGCCTCGCTCATTGGAGCTAGAGATTGATCGTCGCCTACTCCGATCATGTTAGAAGTGACTCCAAGGTATTCGACCTCCGGAGTCTCCTTCCGTGAGAATGCCGCCGCTCGGTGGACCAAATGATATTTGTCAATCGGTCAAACACCGACGCTTGGCCGCATGTGAGCAGCCGCCGATATGTCGATGATTTGGCACTTGGAACGCGAAGATCGTGTTTGAGCACTTGAACGCGAGGTTCGCGTTGGTTGGTCGATTGGCCATCTCGGTCGGTTCTTCGGCGAAAGACTCCTTTCACCGATTTGAGGCTTTTGCGTGATATCACCATCTTTATTGATCGTTAGCTACGCAACCGAAGGGACTTTGGTCTCCTTAGAGGCTTTGTGGATCTTGGCGATAGCCTTGGGGCTAAGGGATCCGGAGGAGAGTGCCTCTTCGAACTTGGCTTGATCGAACTCTACGGTCAGAGTTTCAACAGTCGTCCCAATGAGCTTGACGTCGGATTGCGCCACCTCTTCATCGGTGAAAGAGATCTTCCCCAGCGAAGTCGTCATCTTTTGTTCGCGAGGAAAATTTGAGAAAATGTAAAATTGATCTATTCTATTTGAAGAATAATGAATACAATCTCTCGAATGCAATCTCTCTCTCTCTAATTGACTTAGATAAAAAGAAATTATAAATTCCTCGATCGGTTGCCCGATTTATAAATAAAGGAAGGGTCAACGGAGATCTTTCCTTTTGTTTAAAACTGGGTTCTTCACGGTGGCGATAGGAGCTTGAATCTTGTATCCCGTTGACGATCTGACCATCTTGACTCGTGGGACGAGGTTGAAAAATAACTCGCAGGAGCAAGTTTAGAACTCTGGCCGAGTTAAGAATTCTTTGATAGAGTTGATTTTAGAAAAGGATTAGTAATCTTTTTAGCCAAGAATGGCCGAGAAGAACTTGCCATGCAAGTTTGAAAACTGTAATCGAGTTGAACTCTCTAGGAGAGTTGATGCCAGCAAAGGAGGTTTGATCCTTTCTTTAAAAGGAGACGCAGATCTTCGGTCAAACCTCAATATCTCTAAATCTGATTGGTAAAAATCAATATCCACCGTTCAGAATTAGTAACGAAGAGTTTTGAAGCTACTCTCTAAGTTTCACTCCGATCAGACCATGGATGAAGGTCCGATCGTCACGCCGATCACAGCTGCGCAGAAGAAACCATTCTCTGCACAATTGGCTTCGGTAAAAACCTCAATATCTCCAAATCCAACCGGTAGAAATCAATCTCCACCATTCATAATTAGGAACGACGAGTGTTGAGGCTTCCCTACAAGTTTCACTCTGATCAGACCACGGATGAAGGTCCGATCATCACGCCGATCACAGCTGCGCAGAAGAAATCATTCTCTGCACAATTAGCTTTGGTAAAACCTCGATATCTCCAAATCCAACCGGTAGAAATCTATCTTCACCATTCAGAATTAGGAACGACGAGTGTTGAGGCTTCTCTCCAAGTTTCACGCCAATCAGACTACGGATGAAGGTCCGATCGTCACGCCGATCACAGCTGCACAGAAGAAACCGTTCTCTCCTTTTCTTTTTTTAGTTCTCCGGCCAAACCCTTTCCACCAGCCCCCATTTGGCTGTGAAAACCCCCAATTTATAGGGATTAAAGGGGTATAACCGTCCCCTTAAATTGCTCCATAATGGGGGTTTAGTGGGGTGTAACCGCCCCCCCTTAAATCTCTCAAATGGTTTAGAAACCGTTCAACTCATGTTTGAATGAGTCAAAACGCGAAGTTCGCATTCTAGAGCAAGCCCCGCGTCTGCATTTTAGTGTAGGAACGCGGGGATGGACCTCCGCGTCTACGTTTTAACTAAGACGCGGGGCTGGAGGCCCGCGTTTTGAGCTTCGAACGCGGGCCATGTGCTCCGCGTTTTACGCTTCGAACGCGGGCCACGTGCTCCGCATTTTGAATTGAAATGCTGGGAAGCGTCCCGTGTTTTGAATTGAAACGCGGGGGGTGAGCCCCGCATTTTACTTTGAAGAGATCAATACTTGTGATCTCTTTTCACAAGGATTGTCAACTTGTAATCCTTGTACTCTGGAGACATTAGCTTCTGATTCTCCTTTGTTGTCGTGAAAGTCGTCAGCTTGTAACCTTCCTTGATAGTGTTTCGCGGATATTGGCTGTCTTCAGTAATAATAAATTTTTTTTACAGCCTACAATGTCTAGGAGATATAGGCTTAGGATGGTTAACTAAATTATTTAATAAGATTATCGAGACAAAAATGATGCCTGATGAGTGGAGGATTAGTACTTTGATACCGATATACAAGAATAAATGAGATATATAGAGTTGTTCAAATTATCGTGGTATAAAAGTCATGAGTCACACTATGAAATTTTAGGAGAGGGTAATTGAGCAAAGACTAAGAAAGGAGATAAATGTATCTGAAAATTGATTTGGTTTTATGCACGGGAGGTCAACTATGGAACTTATACATATTTTGAGACGATTGATAGAGAGATATAGACAGAAGAGAAAGAATCTACATATGGTTTTCATAGATATGAAAAAGTTTATGATAGAGTGCCTAGAGAGGTAATGTGGTGTGTTTTAGAAAAGAAATATGTATCTAGTATAAATATTAATGTGATTAAAGATATGTATGATAGAGTAATGACTAGAGTAAAACTAATGAATGAGAGACTAAGCCATTTTCTATTACCATAGGTTTAAGGTCAAGATTAAGTTCTTATCTTTTGCATTAATTATTGACCAACTTACTAGGCACATTCGAATGAAATCTCATGGTATATGTTATTTATAAATGTTATAGTGTTAGTTGACTAAACTAGAATAGACATAATTTTTAAAGTATAAAGGTGAAGACAATCTCTTGAATCTAAATGTTTTAGAATTAGTAGAACAAAAATAAAATATATGGAGTGCATTTTAGTAAAATTAAGAAAAGAAAGAGCTTATAGTACATATTGATGGTCAAAAAATATCTAAAAGTAATCAGTTTCACTATTTAGGATCAATCATTCGGCATGATGGTGAGATTGAGGATGATGTTGTTCATCAAATCAAATCGGGATGGTTGAAATGGAGGACCGCTTCGAGAGTCTTATGTGATCGTGGAATACCAATGAAACTAAAGGATAAAATTTTATAGGACGATTATAAGACCAAGAATGCTTTATGAGTCAGAGTGTGATACGGAGGCAATTGCTGCCTTTTGGGAGGAATCGATTGTGCAAAGCTTGCGCGATCCAAGAAAGAAGGATGATTTTCAGCCAGATTTTGACATGCAACTTCAACGGACCATAATTTTTGATTCCCTCCATAGAATCACTATTATTATATGTTTTCGAAAAGCTCAGGAAGTGCTCTACAAGTCGAACCTCTTCACCATTCCAATCGAGTTTTGGGGTCAAAGAAAATCGTCTTCAAGCTCAAACTTCACGTCGAAGAGTTTTGGTCAAATCTAGTTTCTAGTTCTTATGAAATATTTTTATTTATAGGAGTCTAATTGATTTAGGAAGGGTTGTTTTAGTACTTTTACTTTGTTTTATACCCTATATAAGGGGAACGAATTTGTGAACTCTTTAGATTGGTTATTATTATTTTCAGAAATTTTCTATTCCTAGGATTTTCTAGGGTTTGTACCATTTTGCTCATACGAGACAAGTAGTTATCTCTTTTAATTACGCTTCGACTATATCAGAGTGCTGGGCAATTAAAAAATATCATGTGCAAAAAAATGAGTGTAGCAAAAATGAGAATGTTGTGATGGTCTTGTAAGTGTACACTAAAAAATATGATAAGAAATGAGTACATCCGTAGTAAATTAGATTTTACCCCTATTGATGATAAAATAAGAGAGAATAGACTAAGATAGTTTGGTCATGTATAACGGATGCCTCTTAGTGCACCGATTAGGCAAAATGATAGTATTATAGTTAATTGGGCCAGGAGATCTAGAGGTAGACTTAAAAGAATTTGGTTGGAAGCAATAAAGAAGAATATTATTATGTTTAACTTAACGGAGGAGATGTCCCATAATAGAATGGAATGTAAGAATATGATTTATGTAGCCGACCCCAAACATTTGGTATAAAGACTTTGATGTTGTTATTTTATCTTGAATTGAGGTTAGTAGAGTCAATTACTAAAAAACTTAACTAAAAAGTGAGGTGGTTGACTACAACAAAAATGCTTTAAAGATAATTTATGTATAAATTGACAATCAAATATGGTTTCTATAAAATGACCCTATTTTAAAGTTGATTTCTATGAGAAAAAAAGCACTAATATTGTACCCTTTACAATCAAGATCATTCATTATTTTTCATCATATACCACATTCGTTGTGTGAAAAATAACGGGAAAAGCATGACCAGAAGTTCAGTAAGGCAAAAACTCGGAAGTGTTACCAACAAAGACATGTAAATAGTATAAATACTTCCATCAAACAAATTTCTCTTCCACAATATCAATAAGAGGTGTCCATAAATTAGAAAGATCCTTCATTTCTTTCTAATTTTGATGAATGAGAAGTTGGAGTAAACCAAATAACCATACAGCATATCATGTTTTTGACTTCATTTCATTGTCTCATGGCTAGCTAGCCAATCCAATACCCAATTTCATGTTCAACTTACACACGATAGTCCAAAAGTTAAAGGATGAACAGAGTAAAAGCAATAAATCTATATGGACTACAGTATCATGAGTCTTCTTTATTATGTTACATGTACTTGTAAAAGAGTAGCTATAAAGAGGACAACATTATCTATATTTCATATACTTGTAAAAGAGTAGCTATAAAGAAGACAACATTATCTATATTCAGGTTCAAAGAATGAAATTTAAATTTATAATCGACAATGAAATTTTTAACTCAATATTCAATATACAAGAAGTTTATAAATCGATACATCTTTCTAAAAAGAAAAAAATTATTAAATAGAAATCTATGTCGTTCTTGTCGAGCTACAGTGAAGTTGTTAGAATCTAGTTTAAAATGTGAAGGTAGCATATTGGTAGCTGATCAAGTCCCAACCATCCTCCAATTAGTTTTTAGCCATCAAATTCACCAAAAATTTGATGAAATATATCTTTTTCCCTCCTAATTAAGACCCTCAAATTTATGTAAAGTAAAATTACTAAGATATGAATGCTGTTGGTTAGGCTTTTCTGTTTGATACACCCTCATATTTATGTAAATTTGCTAAGAGCTGTTGGCTAGACTTTTCTATTTGATAGTTCAGTATGTCAATTAAGTTCGGAAGCATTAAAAACATGTTACTTATTAAGTTTTATAATCGGTTGTTACTAAATTTCCGTGTACAAATAAGATTATGAATGTATCAACTCTGTGACTAGCTGATCTGGTCTCCAACTCCTCCTCGGCGTTGAGCTCATCAAGCAGAGGCAAATCCATGACCATTCTCTTCAATAATTACCTACTGCTGAATTAAATTCCTACTCAACTTCTAAATCAGCTAAAACCTTTGTCCTCAAGGCAAATCTATGGACCATTTCATGATCATACGCAAGTTGCTAACTAGTAGTCAATTTAAAACCAAATACATTCTGTACCAAACTTCGGACCAATTAGAAATTTGAGCAAGATATAGACAAAAGTTAGACAAAGCATTTTCATTAACTTTAGTTGTTCTCTAAACTAGGTACGCCGTAGGTGCAGCTAAGATTAACAAACTATAACTAATTACATTCTGACTGAGTATATAGTGACCAAAATGCCCAAAATGGCCTTGCTTCCTTTGTCAAATTAAGATGGAATCAATGCAATTTAAGCCCACTTTAGGATATTTAGTGGTACCCCTCTATATATATATATATGCATATCATCAAAAGTCTTTAACACCGGCCAAGTGCATTTCGTGAGGGCTTGAAATTCTTTCTATGAAGCTTTAGACTGTTTGAAACTACTTTGTTTAATTGCGTACCAGTTTTTAAAAGCAGTGGTTTGATAGTGATAGATTAACTAATATCGCATATTATTGTGAAGGAAAATGCATGATCTATGTAATATAGTCATCTGGTTTAATAACGACCCGCAGATAAGCTTTGCTTGCTTGGCTGTTCAACTTGTCTCAGTACGAGGAAACGTGAGGGGAGATATTTTCTTAAGTTTGTAATCTTGCTAGCTCTTTTTTGAATGCAGAGCTCTATATAACGACTAGTTACATTGTGCAACAAGATCAAACACATACACCTTTCTGCTATATTCATAAAAATATATCTAGGTGTTATTTTCTCTTGATCTCCCTCTCATTAATATTAATATTGCTTGACGACAATATGACACGGTTCATGTTGTTGATTACTGTTTGTGTTTTTGTTCTTGTTGGATCTGGCCGTGTGCATGCTGCAGTGAAGGAGCATACGTTCAATGTACGTAATTGCGGTCAGCCCTGTCTCCTAGTTGAAGCACAAATACTGCATTCATGCTCTTATTTCTATATTGCTGCAGCACTTCTTCAAATTTTTTTGAAATCAAATAGTGTAGCTAGCTATATATATTGTTACTAAAAAATATTAGCTACTTATATTTAACTATTCCTGGGAATACTACGCATATAGGTAGCTAGGATATAAGTTGTAATTGGTCACATGCACCAGTATTGCATTAATGGTACATCAATCTCCAAGTTTCCTTGTATTAAACTTTTATATATATTGTGTTTGATTGGCACGTGATACATCCGTTTAAATATTGTTTCATATGACACGTGATTTAATTTACCACTAGGATCCAAACATGTCTGCTAGCTGTCTATTATATAAATATTGCTACAAATTAATACAAAAAATAGCATGAACAGTTTTTTTTTTTATTATTTAAAACAAGCATACACTGAAATGGCCTTATTTATATATCCCTTGCTACGTGAAGTGGGATATCATCTGCAAATAGAACTTTGACAGGAAAAAAAAAAGAGACTAATATAATGTAGATTTAATCATGTGGATATGCTGAGTTTCACACATTCATGTTGATTAGGTGGGGAATTTGACAGTGGAACGACTTTGTGAAAGCAGAGTTATCACCGCAGTCAACGGAAAATTGCCAGGGCCAACCATAGATGTTCACGAGGGTGATACTTTGATTGTCCACGTCATCAATGATTCACCATACAACATCACAATTCACTGGTAAAGGTTCCCCTCCCGAACAAGTTTTGTATATTATTTTAATTTTATTTTATTCTATGTTCACTTTACTTTTTTTTACTGGGGGCAAATCTAAATAGGCCCATAATGTTTTCTTTGGTGTGATTATTAATGATTGATGCGGATACGGAAGTTAATCATTCCTTAATGAGATTTGTCAACTCGGTGTCCATTAACATGATCAGATATTAGTAAGAATTTCCAAATTAAGTCAAAACTACCCAATTGAAAGTTAAATTAAAAAATATATGATTTTAGAAGCTTATTTGTGTGTTACATGTGACTAAATATTATAATAGTCTAAAGATAGGTTTGAACCAGAATACTCCGGTAATAATATTACTTTTATTAACTACTATAAAATATTGTTTATCTTCAAATTATTTTTCACTAGAATTGGAAGTTGTGGTTAGAGTTGTAGGGTTATGTTTTTACATTATGTTACCTTCTTGAGAATTTAGGACCTTTTTTGTTAAGATTGGAGAGGACAGCAACTCCATAAGCTCGGGGCGTTGGACAAGTTGAATTAACTTGAATAAATTTGGCCCAAGTAGATTAGTCAATTGCATCTTGATTAATGGGCCTTTCTACTACTAACTTCAATGATCGAAATCTAGATTCATGCCTGATACTTTTTTTTATTCATTTTAAATGCATGTACGGTGATATTCAACCTGCCGGGAGTCAATTATCATATATATATATATATATATATATATATATATATATATATATATATATATATATATATATATATATATATATATATATATATATATATATATATATATATATATATATATATATATATATATATATATATATATATATATATATATATATATATATATATATATATATATATATATATATATATATATATATATATATATATATATATATATATATATATATATATATATATATATATATATATATATATATATATATATATATATATATATATATATATATATATATATATATATATATATATATATATATATATATATATATCCGATTACATTTTGTTAAAAGGTTATGTTGTGATGGTTGTGATGATTGAACGCAGGCATGGGGTGTTCCAACTACTAAGCGGATGGGCGGACGGCCCAAATCTGATAACACAATGCCCTATAGTTCCCGGAAAAAGCTACACCTACAAATTCAACGTCACCGGTCAAGAGGGAACTCTTTGGTGGCATGCTCATATCTCCATCCTCCGGGCCACCGTCTACGGCGCTCTGGTAATCCGACCGAGGGCCGGAACTCTTGCTTACCCCTTCACCAAACCCCACAGAGAAGTTCCCATTCTTCTAGGTAATAATTAATTACATAATCCTTTGCATATCTAAATTCTTGTATTAACTCGATTTGTGTTAGTGGTGACCATAAAATGTTGTATGTGTAGGCGAATGGTGGAATGCTAATGTTGTTGATGTTGATACCGAGGCTTTTCTGTCCGGCGGGGCGCCAAATAATTCCGATGCATTCACTATCAATGGAAGGCCCGGCGATCTGTACCGTTGTTCTAGCGAGCGTAAGTACAATTAGTTCACCATGTGTTTGTTGGTACGTGCGAGAAGAGTAAATTTCAAAAAGAATAATTTTTTTTATTTGTACCGTGACTCTCCGGATGTGAAAAAAAGGTTGACGGGTCTGCGTCCTTTGTGGCTTGGACTGATTTATGTTGCTAAGTGGCACATATTTAAATCATCAATTATGATATAGACAATAGTAATCTAAATGTGTATCACATTAACAACAAACCAGCTAAAAAGTTGAAATAATAACAGTTTAGTAAAAATAAAGTTTAGAAATAGATTTTTCTAATAAAAATAATTTAAAGAACATTATTGCAAAACCTAGTTTGTACGCTTCATTGCCTATTGGGACCATAGGCGTGCAACATGTTGTTCTAAACTACACAAGAGGGGGCCAAAATTCCTATTTGAGCCCCTATTTGTTCAAGAGAAAGGTTTAGGACTGCCCGTTGCATGCATATGATTCTTGCATGCATACGATTCTGATATGAATAGAATTCTAGTTTAGAATAGTTGTCTAGTATTTATCCCTTGAAAATGTGCGTCTCTTATACAAGAATAATCATATATGTTTTTATTGGGATATATCCAGATACATACAAGCTAGAAGTAGTACAAGGAAAGACTTACATGCTCCGAATCATAAACGCCGCACTCAACAACCAACTCTTCTTCAAGATCGCGGGCCACACCTTCACCGTAGTAGCCGTTGACGCCAGCTACACCGTCCCATATCCCACCGACGTCATCGTCATAGCCACGGCCGGTGGGCGCTAATGCCGATCGCCCACTCTCCTATCACATGCGCCCGGCACCTATGGCGCCTTCAACCTCTCTTTCGACACCACCACCACCACCGCAATCCTCCATTACGCAAACTCACCATCGTCGAAGTTACCAATCATGCCATCAATGCCGGCATTTAATGACACGCCGACCGCGCATAAATTTTTCGCAAGCTTACTTGGTTTGATCAAGCCAGGATTGCCCACAGTCCCTTTAGATGTTGATGAGAAGATGTTTGTGACCACGGGACTGGGCCTGGCCCAGTGCGGTCCAGACCAGACCAAATGCCAGGGCCAGGCCCTGGCCGCGAGCATGAACAACGTATCGTTCCAATTCCCGACCAAAATGTCAATGTTAGAAGCACATTTCAAAAATGTTGCAGGAGTCTATACAACTGATTTTCCAGACAATCCTCCGACTGTGTTCGATTACACGAACCCGAGCGTGAACTCGAACACGCTGTTGGTGTCGACAGCAAAGGGGACGAGGGTGAAGAGAGTGAAGTACAATGCGACGGTGGAGATGGTGATGCAGAATACTGCGATATTGGGGATTGAGAATCACCCGATGCATTTGCATGGGTACAATTTTTTTGTGGTGGCTCGGGGTTGGGAATTTTAATGAGAGTGGGGATGTTAAGGGGTATAATTTGGTGAACCCGCAAGTGAGGAATACTATTGCGCTCCTACGGAGGTCGGGCCATCGTGTTCAAGGCCGATAATCCAGGTATGAAGTCTTATAAAACCTTAAAAAATTAATTGCCATTTTGGAACTTCTTGTCATTGTAGTTTGAGTTTCGCATAATACTATAGGTGTCACGTGCCTTTAACCCTATCATAAAACTACTTGGTTGAATTTTTTTTTTCTTTTTTCTTTTCTTTTCATTGGATAGCTTTTGAATTAAGCACTATTTAACTCTTGAATTGGTTTACACATTATATTTTTATTTGATTTGGGTGCATTTTGCGATGTTATTAGGTGTTTGGATCATGCATTGCCACCTGGATGTGCACCTAAACTGGGGCCTAGCAATGGTTTTTGAAGTGGAGAATGGGCCCACACCTTCGACTACGCTTCCTCCACCTCCCGCAGACTTTCCTACTTGTTAGAGAAGCATCAGAAGAAATCAAGGAGTTGATGAATGATTAGGAATACGAAAGAAATAAATTGGAAGAACTTGGTCGCATTAGCAATAGAAAATGCCGATCTTTTTCTTTTCTTAATTTAATTTACCATTGTTTATTTTTGTTTGTTGAAGTGAATCATTCATTATACAGTCTGTATTAATTTGTATCACATCCAACATGTAACTTGTACAATTGAAAGAAATAGACAAAATAAATTGAACAACAAGGCCCAGTCCATTTATTTTCCTCTCTACATAAAGTACAATAGTCTGAGGTCCAGCTCAATCTTTTTAATGGACAGAATGTAGGGCCTAAAATGGCTATCAATAGTACAGCCCACTTATGACTGTTTGATACACAACTACAATATACATCACATAGAATAATTTGCTTCATATTTTGGTCCGTATTCTTCATTCATGCCGCATAAGATGTAATTTCTAAGTTCTAAAAATTGTTTTGGAAGTTAACTTCCATTTTGGTATTATTTTTTATGACCTTCTTATTGGTATCCGTGTTTTCCCTTAAAATATTTCTTTTTCCATTTTTCAGTTTTATCTTTACCTAAATTTATATTTTTTTCTGAGATTATAATTGTAGTGGCGTGCCATTAAAAGAGATTCTCAGGAAGAGAAAAACATTCTCCACCAGATATTTGAAAGATATACCCTATTTTTATTATATGTTGGGGGGAAGAAAAGGAATAGGCTCCCTGCTAGCCACATTGGTGCAGAGTATGGGAGCTCAAATTCTTACTCTGTGTGTCTTAGGGGGTATTTGTTTGCATACAAGTGAGAGATGAAAGTGAAAAAGTAACTTTCTTTTAACATTTTATGTGTTTGTTTGCATGCAAGTGTTTATGAAAGTGAAATGCAAAAAAGTTGCTACATATGAGTTAATGCAATTTTGACTTCCCCAAAAAAAAGTGGTGAAATCACATTAAAAGTGATAAAAATGGTAACAAATTTTAATTAAATGATTTTAACTATATTTACTAATTAATCTAATTTTGTCACATCATCTTCACATTACACTTTCAACAATAAATTCGTATTTCAAACAAACATTGTATTCTACTTGCACGCTGACGTGGATGTAAAAGTTATTTGCAAAAAAAGTAATTTACATAATTTTAATTCACTTTCGAATGGCCAAACACCCTTAGTGCACACAATGTTCAATCGCTTTGGCATCTTAATATTTTATTTAGTTACTTTAATTTTATTTCATATTTTGCTCGCAGAAAGGAAACAAACTTGGTGGCTTCCCATTATTAAGGAAACGCTCTTAGATGTCGATCGGCAGTGCATTGTTGATCCCATTACTTGCCTCCACATTAGTATTAGTATTAGAATAGAATATATCAAACCTAACACTTGCTTTCATGAATCACTACGGAATCCGCAGAAAAAGTTAATGGTTAAGGACAGCTAATCATTAGATTAACAAATTAAGGCATTAGTGCTGAATAATGGAAGATACATAAATATATATATATATGGTCATAATTTTTATCTGGTATAAAATAACTGTTCTCTGGATTTGGAAAGATATGATTCTAAATAACATCCCCAATTGACACATAGAGTATCCCCATTTGTCGGTGATCTAATTTCTTAATTGGAATTGGACACCACTTAAGTGTGTTTGCTACCACCAAGAGTGTAAACATGTGCAACTTCATAGGGTAGCATGTTGTTGCCTTTCCTGGCTGGGTAATTTTGTTGCTAGGAATTCATCGAGAGGGTGATGGATCTAGTTGTGCATTTCTTGAGTAATAATCCCTGTCTTAACTGAATGCAAAAGCTGGGGTGAAAAAAAAAACGATATCATTTACGAATACTTAATATTGATAATATTCCATGATGTAGTTCATTTAATAGTAGAAAATAATTTTTACCATTTCATTTGTAATAAACACAATTTAGTTAGATGCATATTCAAATCGTTTGATCATTACACATAATTCTAATTGACTAATTTAAAATCCTCTCACATCTCCAATTTAAATACTACACTAATGCAAAAATGGATTTTATATAATAGATGTTTAAATTTAAATATTAAAGTCGGATTAAAATGAGTGATTAATCACGTCAGATTTATTAATGTTTATTTTCTTATTTTTAATATTTAATTAATTATTTAATATACTATTATGTACCAGAATTCATATTACTAAATCTTTAATTATATTATTATATGTTCTCCAATTAATATTGATTTTTCAGAATTCTTATATAATTTATATGTTCAATTATTTCTTATTTGTTTACATAATCTATATAATAAAATGTTTAATATTGGCAGATTATTAATATATTTATTCTATTATTTATTTAAATAACATTGGAATTTATTTCTGCTAACTTAATGTCAAAAACATTTAATGATTATATAAAATAAATATTTGTTAAAATAAATAGAAAATATTACCTGAAATATATTATTGATGTTCAAGATAATTAAGCATTACGAGTTATATTCTATTTAGAGAATACTAAATTTATTATTTAAACTGAATTTCAATAAATTAAATTGTGTTAAAAAATTATATTAATCCTAAATTCTAATAGTAACCAAAAATATTATTAAACGATAAGTTTTGAATATGTAATATTAATATATGGTTATTATTATTATTTCAACAATTTTATTACATAAATATTTCTTTCTTTTATTAATATGAAATTTGTATCATTATAGTGATTGGTTTATGATATTTACTGATTATTAATGTTTAATATAGTTTTTAAATTTTATTTAGTGAAAATTTTAAATATACAGACAATATGAAATTTTGATTCATATAATCGTATAATCTAAGCAATATTGGTAATACATTATTTTTCGATATTTTTCGGGATGTCAATACATACTAATAAAACTTCAACATACACTACCTTACATGATCTTGAAGTTGATGAAAATGATTTCATCCCGAAAGGAAGAATCACTCGATCATCGGAAGAACAAAAGCATAAACATATGCATCTCCTCTAGGGTTAACTTTATTCTCCTTGATAACAAGGTAAATTCTAATTTCTTAAATATAGTGATTATAATTTTTCCGTTTGAATAACACAAGTTTTATTTAATTTCTGATATATTTAACTATTTTAATTTTTTATATTTTATGTAATTTTTAATATTTTACTCTTTAATTTAATTATTACACATATTTTACGTATCGCAGATATGAACAAAACCGGCTCTCTAAAGTTTGAGGAAAAGGATGAAGATGGAGAAAAATAATTGAAATTTAGAGGAGCTTCTTTAAAATTTTACATATTACATCCTCGAATGGTTGATTGATAGAAATTAAATTTTTTATTGCATGCATTGCTTTATGTTTTTGAACAATATACTCATTATATCTGTATTTTTTCGACTTGTGTTAAGATACCTATTTTATATCCGATTTATTCATTACATAAGTCAATTTTAGGTTAAATGATTTTAATTTTAATTATAACATAATATATTAGTTCTATTATCATAATTTCCATGCTTTAACAAATTTTGTTTACCCCAGATATGGGGGTTACCGTGCTTCGGAAGGTGAGGTGAGTCTTTAGATTTTTTTTAATTGTTTGCGGATGCGAGTGATTGAAATACGACGAAATCGAGGTGAATTTTGATAAGACCGTGCTTAGCACGGGTGAAAAGACTATACACACACACACTAGTTTTATGCACGCGCAATGCACGTGGTTAAATATCAAAATTATTTATTTTTTGGTTTAATTTCTTACTATGAATCAGTCAGATTCATTTTGAATTAAAATCTTTAAACCTGAATTATTAGATTTGCCATAATTTTTATTTAAACCGTGGGGTCAAAATTGTTTATCTCAACTAGTTGCGGATAAACGCATCCAATTAAGATAGATAACTTTGTCTTATATATCAATCCCGTCAAATTCACCCTATGGGAGAGAGTTTTATTTTTATGTGGGTTCATGGTTTCCAATAAACTCAAGAGTCTATTGTTAATTACCCTTATTAGTGAAAGGAACCTTCGATTAAGAGTCAATAAAAATCATCAAAATAAGAGAAAACTCACAAAGCAAGAAACACAATAATATTATATTTTTTTAATGATCATATACATGGCTTAATCAGGGGCATACCCCCAGTGTACAAATTTTCATGTAAAATCTTAGACTAGAGATGTGGTGATTGAAATTTGGGTTCGGGTTTCACTTGGAGAAATGAAATAGAACTTGGATTTTTGTACCCAGTTTAGCGACGTGGAGGTCAAACTTGATTTGGTCCAGTTTTAAAGATGTGGAGGTTAAACTTGATTTTTATCCATTTTAATGACGTAGAGGTCAGACTTGATTTGGTCCAATTTTAAAGACGTGGAGGTCAAATTTGGTATTTTATCCAGTTTAACGACTTAGGGGTCAAACTTGATTTGGTCCAGTTTTAAAGACGTGGAGGTCAAATTTGGTATTTTATCCAGTTTAACGACTTAGGGGTCAAATTTGGTATTTTATCCAGTTTAACGACTTAGGGGTCAAATTTGGAATTTGTGATCTAGTTTAATGACATAGAGGTCGAGTTTAGCATTTTGACTAGTTTAGCGCTGTAGAGGTCGAATTTGAAATTTTGTCCGGGTTGTGGATTTGGACTAGTTTAATGACTTAGCGGTCGATTTTGAGTTTGGCCCAGTTTAGTGACATGGAAGTCAAATTTGATTCGATCATGTTTAGTGACGTGGAGGTCAATTTTGATTTGGGGTCTAGTTTAACGACGTAGGTGTATTTTTAGCTAGTTTAAACGACTTAGGGGTCGACACAATTAAACATTTTGATCCTAAGCTTATTGGCGCATGTTTTTACACCAGGTTATTTCTAGCGTATTTCTTTTTACACAAAATATTATTTCATCCAGTTTGGGCGTAGAGGTCGAATTTGAAATTTTGTCCGGTTGTGGATTTGGACTAGTTTAATGACTTAGCGGTCGATTTTGAGTTTGGCCCAGTTTAGTGACATGGAAGTCAAATTTGATTCGATCATGTTTAGTGACGTGGAGGTCAATTTTGATTTGGGGTCTAGTTTAACGACGTAGGTGTATTTTTAGCTAGTTTAAACGACTTAGGGGTCGACACAATTAAACATTTTGATCCTAAGCTTATTGGCGCATGTTTTTACACCAGGTTATTTCTAGCGTATTTCTTTTTACACAAAATATTATTTCATCCAGTTTAAGGACGTAGAGGTCCGATCTTGTGTTTTCTTTCTATGCCGAATTTTTTTAATCTAGTTTAGGGACATAGAGATCCACGTCAAGTTTGATGATTTGTCTCTGTATTTTTCAGGGATTAATTCGCAGTTGATGGAATTCTACGAACAAACGCGTAAACTCTACAATTTCTAGATCTTTTCAGCGGATCAAACTGTAAATTAGGTTGACTTGTAATGGATCAAATTGTAATTCATGCATCTTTCAGGGTGTGAACCGCAATTGTTTGGACTGTTTTGCAAAACTGGGCTTAAATACAATTTCTGCATTTCTTCAGGGTGTAAACCGCAACTTCTGGGCTAGTTTACAGTTTCTGCAACTTTTCCAGGGAGTAAAATGTAATTCTGGATTAAACTGCAATTTTCCAGGGTATAAAACTGCAATTCTGGGCTATTTTTGCACTTTTCTGGACTTTTCAGGGGGGTAAAATGTAATTCTGGATTAAACAGCAGTTTTTCAGAGTATAAAACTGCAATTCTGGGTTGTTTTTGCATTTTTTGGACTTAAATGCAGTTTCTGCAATTATTTCAGGGGGTGCGTTGTAATTTCTGGACTGAATTGCAAAACTAGGGGCTTTCTGCAAATCCTGGAATTGTCAGGGACTGAACAGTAATTCCCGCAATTTTATTAGGGATTAAACTGCAAATTTTCTTTTTTGGGGGGGGTGGGGGCGGGGTTGTAAACAACAAATTGGATTTGTTTTTGAAGTGTCTTGATTTCTTTTAGGGGGTAGAGCGTAAAATTTGGGATTTTATTAAAAAAAGAAAAAAAACAAAGTCTCAAGCTCATGGGCAATGGCGGCTTGAGTTTTCAGTGCTTTGTTTTGCTTTCTGTACTTAAATTTTTTTTGAACCCAACTATGTTGCTATCAAGATTCTTATGCCGATTAATAAAATGCATATCTTTCTCTAATCAAAGCTTTGGGCTATGGCAATGGCGGCCCAAGGCTGCAGTGTTTTTTTTCTTTTTGTTATTTTTTTCGTTGTTCTTTTTTTTTTCGTTTTCTTTTTAGTCCAATTACTTTGCATCAGTTTTATTTTTTGTCCAAACGACTACTGCGGCATTATAAGATCAACTCAAAAAGAAAATTAATGGGTATAGGGGAGTGCTGAAACTCCAAATAAGTACGAAGACTCGGAGGGGAGCACAGAGACCCAGATTTGAGGGAGTGCAGGAACTTCGAATGAGTACAGAGACTCGGATTTTGAGGGAGTGCAGAGACTCTATAGATGAGTGCAGAGACTCAGAATTCATTATTATTATATGCGCTCTTATAATAGGATATTATAATGACCAAAGTCAAGAAGAAAAGAGAGTGGGGGGTCCTTGTTGCAAATCATGCAAAGAGGAAGGGTTTTTTTTTGTTTATTTATTTATTTTGCTTCTGTAGCCATTAGCATCATTGCTCGGGCGTGATGCTGATGCTCGGATGGCCCAAGGGGAAGAAGACGGATGGGAGACGCCGGCGAGGGGGGCTCGCGTGATGCTGATGCTTGGATGGCCCCAGGTGCAGGGTTTTTTTCTTCTTCCTCTTTTTTTTTTTTTTTTTTTTTTGTTTTGCTTGGTTGAGAAGAAGATGAAGAAGAAATACTAGCCTTTGATTTCTCTCGGCTGCAGGGATTTTTTTGATTGCTAGGTTTTCTTTTTTTTTTTTCCTTTCACCGTGGGTTTTTTTTTTTTTTGGCTGCCAATCACTTAATTTATATAGGGGATGTAGGTAGGCTTTGTTGGGTATCCTGATAAGATTTAGTTGGTTAGGATGATGATAATACCAAATTTAAAATTTTAAACATTTAATCTCTTTGTAATCTAAAATTGGTTCCAACATAAACATTTTAAAAATTTTGATGAAATGGATTTGTGTACTAAACTGGGATCATTATATTTTTATAAACTTGAATACACAACATCACTTTTTTCAATTTGCACAAATCAAACTTCATGTAATATATATATTTATCGGATCATCGATCTCCAATTTGTTTATATTAGTCATTAAATATAGTGTTAATTTTGAAGCAAAAATACAGTAATATTTTGTTGATGTGTAAAAAAATATAAATAAATTTCTACTAAGAAAGCGTGAATTGAGGAAGAATACTGCTGTAAAAGTTTAAAAACTTAATAGTAAGATGGTTCGTATAAGCTCAACACAAAACACATACTTTCCACTAGACTGCAAGAGATCTTAATTATTGATAGACTTAAAATAAAATAAAAACACTAAAGATTAATGGTAACTCTAGTATAATTTTATATGATAAAAGTATTCACATAAGCATATAAAAATACAAAAATCATGAAAATTACTTTTAAAGATTCCTAATTTAACTCAAAAATTAAGTTATACTATAAATATTCAAACAATATTGTTCTATATTCCTTTTCAATAATATTAACACTTTTAAAATTTTCCTTTTAATAACACTTTTTAACTTAATACCTTTTTTATCTATTATGCAAACTTATTTATTTCAAATTTAGTAATCGGGTAGATATTATCCAATTGATCCTTTTTAATAATATCAGTACTTTTAAAATTTCACTTTTAATAATACTCTTTTAACTTAACACATTTTAATATTATGCAAACTTTAGAGTAGTTGGATAGATATGAGTAGTTGGCTTACGTAGATTTTGGATATAAACTGAAACCATATATTTATCGAATTATTCTATTAATTAATTAGAAATCGGCTAGAAAAGAAGTCAAATTTTTTACTAACATTAGTACTTATTAAGCAAAGTCGATGTTACGTTTTAAATAAATTTATTTATTTCAAATTTAGAAATTGGGTAGATATTATCCAATTAATCCTTTTAATAATATTAATACTTTTAAAATTTCTCTTTTAATAATACTTTTTTAACTTAATGCTTTTTTATCTATTATACAAATTTATTTATTTCAAATTTAGAAATCGGGTAGATATTATCTAATTAACCTTTTTCAATAATATCAGTACTTTTAAAATTTCTCTTTTAATAATCAATTTTAACTTAACACCTTTTAATAATATCAGTACTTTTAAAATTTCACTTTTAATAATACTCTTTTAACTTAACACATTTTAATATTATGCAAACTTTAGAGTAGTTGGCTTATGTAGGTCTTTGGATATAAACTGAAACCATATATTTATCGAATTATTCTATTAATTAATTAGAAATTGGCTAGAAAAGTAGTCAGAATTTTTTACTAACATTAGTACTTATTAAGCAAAGTCGCTGTTCTATTTTAAATAAATTTATTTATTTCAAATTTAGAAATCGGGTAGATATTATCCAATTAATCCTTTTAATAATATTAATACTTTTAAAATTTCTCTTTTAATAATACTTTTTTAACTTAATGCTTTTTTATCTATTATACAAACTTATTTATTTCAAATTTAGAAATCGGGTAGATATTATCTAATTAATCTTTTTTAATAATATCAGTACTTTTAAAATTTCTCTTTTAAAAATACTATTTTAACTTAACACCTTTTAATATTATGTAAACTTAGAGTAGTTGGGTAGATATGAGTAGTTGGATTAATGGCAAAGGTATGTTTTGGATATGAATTAAAACCATATATTCATCGAATTATTCTATTAATTAATTGGAAAATTTTAATTAATTAGAGATTGGCGTAAAATAGAACTTCTATTAAAGGTTTAAAATTTCCTTTGTTGACAATTATGAAATTAAAACCGTTTATATTTCATAATTATCACCCTTAACTCTTATGTAATATCATTGGAATTGATAAATCTCTTAAATATAGATTGGATCAAGAAAATCCAACTTATCTTTAGCACATAATGTTGGGTCATGTTAATGTTGATAAGATCAACAAGTTGATAAAGGATAGTCCTTTGAATTTCTAAAGTTAGAATATTTCTCAACTTGTGAATATTGTCCAAGAGACAAGATGACCAAACTATTTTTGAGCGATTGCTAAACTTCATTACTCTTGACTTCATACATTCAGATGTATATGATCCTTTAAATGTTAAAGCAATAGTTGAATATTCTTATTTTATAGCATTCATATATGATGCATTTATATATTGATATATTTATGTGATTGCATCATAAATTAGAATGTTATTGACTAGTTCAAAGAACATAGACCGAAGTTAAAGAGAAACTTTATAAAAGTATCAAAGTCATCCGATTTGATCAAGGTGGCAAGTTCCTATTCTTAGGAGTTTAAGAGATTTATAAATAAAATGGAATTGTTAGTACTTGACACCTACTAATTCACCACTCTTAATAATTTGTCCGAAAAATGGAACTAAACCTTATTCGATATGGTTGGATTTATGCTAAGCATTTACTGTTCCTACTTTCTTATAGGTTGTGCATTGGAGATTGCATATAATTTATTATATAGAATTCCTACCAAATCTTTTTCTTCCACTCCATATTAGATGTGGACATGAAGAAAATTAAGCGTATGATGCTTGGAGATTTGGAGTTGTCACATTCTTATTAGAGAATAAAATATGGACAAATTGGAGTCTAAAATAAATAAAAGCCTACTAGTAGGTTATCCTAAAGAAAGTACTAAGTATTATATTGATAATCCTAGTGTAGTTTTCAGACAATTATTATTATTAGAAATGTATTCTTTTATAAAATCAAGTTTGTTGATCTTGGATCGATATAACTTTAGAAGAAAACTTATTTTTTTAGTGGGAGAGTTGTTTAATCCAGTGGGAGAAACTTCAAATGAGTTGGAGATTCTATAAATTTAGTGGGAGCTTTAAGTAATAAAGTAAATGGAGATTTACTTACTAAATTTGTTGTTGAATATATTGATTACAATTAGGAGATCAAATATGATTTTTATCCACCAGATAGTACAAGAACCTTGTTAAAACCTATTTGATGGAAAGTAACAAGGAGAATAAAATCCTAAAACTGACACAAAAGTCATGGGCATGATTTCATGTAAGTGAGTTGATGTCATATTTGATGAAAAATTATTATTAATTTTTGAAGAAACCTTTTCTCTAATTGTAATATTATAGTTCATAAGGATCCATTTAGTCATTTCAAAGATATTATGAATATAAGATATTGATAAATGGATTTTAAAATAACCTTTTGAATGGATATCTTAAAGAAGATATTTACATATAGAGATTATAGAATCAAGTATGTAAAATTTAAGAAGATAAGATTGATTAATTGAATCAATCAAGTTATGAACTTGATCAAGCTTTAGATAATTGAAACATTCATTTTGATGAAATGATTAAGGAAATTGATTTTGATCAAATCCTTAAAAGCAACCTTGTGTGTATAAGAAACAATTAAATAATTCTATTCCTAGTGTTACATATTATGGCATATTACTCATTAAGAATGATATTTTAATGTCATGATTAAAAATATAGCTTTCGATAAGTTCTTTATGAAGGATTTTCTTTAGACATTCTATATCTTGGATCTCAAACTTTATTTAGACAGAGAAAGAGATATATAGAATTGTCATAATATACTTATATGGATAAGATCCATAGAAGGTTCAACTTAATAAGATTCCAAGAAAGGAATTATTTCTATAAGACATAAATACTCAGTCTTTAAGGAAATATGTCCCAAAGAAGATTAAGCGTTTTAGAGGCAATTGATCTTATAAGTAGTTTTCAATCTAATCCTAATAATAGAAAGTCTATTTCGGTTATATTTATATCATTAATAACATAGCGAATATGTAGTGTCATCTCAAACCATTGAAGAAGGAATATGGATAAATGAGTTTCTCCATAAGCTTAATATTATTTCTTATAATGTTTTTCTTTCTCACTATTATTTGATATTAATGGAGCTATTGTGAAAAGCTTAAAAGAAATATTATCTTATTAAAGGTTAATAAGAAGAAATATGTGATGGTTTAAAAGATGGCTAAGCAGATAACATTTAATGTCCTTTCACAAACCATTGTCATAAAATATTTTTGACGGATGGGAGTTAGAATTATATATGATTGGATGTTAGGGCAAGTGGGAGATTGAATAGTAATAATATGCCCTTGAACATCCAATACAAATTATGTAATATTATTGTAATGTTAATAGATTTAATTATTGCACATATAATTTGGGTATCATTTATATAATTGTTATATATCCTTAGAAATTATTTTGTTAGATCATACACTATGATGACCACTTGCTTAGAGATATGATCTAACTTAGTAATTTCTTAAATTTGTGCTTAACCTATAACTAGTAAAGGATAATTTTATTATAACAAGTTATTATGCATGACACCAACATATGAGATATGGTGGTGGGTCTCAACCACCGGGAGTAGGGATTCCCCGGGTGTATGTCATAAGTATACATTGTGATGTGTGTAACACTAGACCGTATTTAGATTCTCTAGGACGAATCACCTAGGAGATGGAGAATTCAGATTGTTACATGGTCCATTTGACTTGATAATATTATCATTTTCGATTTGATAATTTAGTATGCTTTGCTGTGATGGTTAAGCTTGTTTAGCAAGTGCTACACAACCTGAAACGTTGGGTTGCTAAATTTTATTTAGGAAAATGATGGATATCTAGATAGAATTCAGTATGCTCATTATGATGAGTTAATTTATTATGCATTTCCATGAAGTTATTAAATTCCTGCCGGCAGGTGGTTTTGAAAAATATTTTTAAAAATTTACTTTCCTATAAAAATAAAATATTTTGATGTTTCAAAATAATTTTTATTTATGTCATGGGAATTGCAATTTAGGCATGAGCAAATAGGTAAATTGTCTTGCTCAAAAGAGTTACCTAAAATAAATGATACCGAGAGGACTGAATGTAAGATATTATTTATAAATAATTAATCCCATATTATGGAAGATCTTTTATGAACAGTTGGTGGGATAGAGATTTGATTATTAAATTAAAATTATTAATTTTGATTAATAATTGGTTCTCGATATGAGACCCAATTGGTCTCACTAATGTCATTAGAAGAGGTATACATGCAATACAATTCTATTTCTATCCTTAATTGTTATGGATAATGTTTTAAACAATTATATTCTATCTTTAATTGTTATGGATAGAGTTTTGAACAATTATGAATTGTTTAAACTTCAAATCTCTAAGGACTAGTCTAGTCCTATATATAGGGTTTACATGTAGCCTTATGAGGTGAGAGAAAATCTTATGAAGATAATATGAAGAATATAATAGAAATAAAAATTTGAGAACCTATCTCTCAGTATTGCTCCTCTTCGGTGACGGGTGGATTTCAATTGGAGGCTTTTTCTCTTGAGGAAGTCATTTCAGATTGATTTTGGGACAGATTATTGAAGAAATTTGGAAAGTGTTTCAGGTATTCTTCTAGTTTTTTAATTAATTTTGATTAATAGTCATGATATGCATATTCCGCCTCGTTGTATGTCATGTTTCCAACACAATGGAGGCCTCTTAATATACCGGTTAGGAAAAATGATAGTATTATAGTTAATAGGGTCAGGAGATCTAGAGGTAAACCTAAAAGAACTTGGTTGGAAGCAATAAAGAAGAATATTATTATGTTTAACTTAACAGAGAAGATGTCACGTAATAGAATGGAATGTAAGAATATAATTCATGTAGCCGACCCCAAACATTTGGGATAAAGACTTTAATATTGTTGTTTTATCTTTAATTGAGGTTAGTAGAGTGAATTACTAAAAATACTTAACTGAAAAGTGAGGTGGTTGACTGCAACAAAAAATACTTTAAAGATAATTTATGTATAAATTGACAATCAAATATGGTTTCTATAAAATGACCCTATTTTAAAGTTGATTTCTATGAGGAAAAAAAGCACTAATATTGTGCCCTTTACAATCAAGCGTCATTCATTATTTTTCATCATATACCACATTCATTGTGTGAAAAATAACGGGAAAAGCATGACCAGAAGTTCAGTAAGGCAAAAACTCGGAAGTGTTACCAACAAAGACTTGTAAACAGTATAAATACTTCCATCAAACAAATTTCTCTTCCACAATATCAATAGGAGGTGTCCATAAATTAGAAAGATCCTTCATTTCTTTCTAATTTTGATGAATGAGAAGTTGGAGTAAACCAAATAACCGTACATCATATCATGTTTTTGACTTCATTTCATTGTCTTATGGCTAGCTAGCCAATCCAATACCCAATTTCATGTTCAACTTACACACGATAGCCCAAAAATTAAAGGATGAACAGAGAAAAAGCACAAAATCTATGTGGACTACAGTATCATGGGTCTTCTTTATTATGTTACATGTACTTGTAAAAGAGTAGCTATAAAGAGGACAACATTTTCTATATTTTCATATACTTGTAAAAGAGTAGCTATAAGAGGACAACATTATCTATATTTTCATATACTTGTAAAAGAGTAGCTATAAGAGGACAACATTATCTATATTCAGCTTCTAAGAATGAAATTTAAATTTATAATCGACAATGAAAATTTTAACTCAATATTCAATATACAAGAAGTTTATAAATCGATACATCTTTCTAAAAAGAAAAAAATTATTAAATAGAAATCTATGTCGTTCTTGTCGAGCTACAGTGAAGTTGTTAGAATCTAGTTTAAAATGTGAAGGTAGCATATTGGTAGCTGATCAAGTCCCAACCATCCTCCAATTAGTTTTTAGCCATCAAATTCACCAAAATTTTGATGATATATATCTTTTACCCTTCTAATTAAGACCCTCAAATTTATGTAAATTAAAATTACTAAGATATGAATGCTGTTGGTTAGACTTTTCTGTTTGATAGTTCAGTATGTAAATTAAGTTCGGAAGCATTAAAAACATGTTACTTATAAAGTTTTTATAATCGGTTGTCACTAAATTTTCGTGTAGAAATAAGATTATGAATATATCAACTTTGTGACTAGCTGATCTGGTCTCCAACTGCTCCTCAGCGTTGAGCTCATCAAGCAGAGGCAAATCCATGACCATTCTCTTCAATAATTACCTAGTGCTAAATTAAATTCCTACTCAACTTCTAAATCAGCTAAAACCTTTGTCCTCAAGGCAAATTCTATGGACCATTTCATGATCATACGCAAGTTGCTAACTAGTAGTTAATTTAAAACCAAATACATGCTTTACCTTCGGACCAATTAGAAATTTGAACAAGATATAGACAAAGTTAGACAAAGCATTTTCATTAACTTTAGTTGTTCTCTAAACTAGGTACGTAGTAGGTGCAGCTAAGATTAACAAACTATAACTAATTACATTCTGACTGAGTATATAGGGACCAAAATGTCCAAAATGGCCTTGCTTCCTTTGTCAAATTAAGATGGAATCAATGCAATTTAAGCCCACTTTAGGATATTTAGCGGTACCCCTATATATATATATATATATATATATATATATATATATATATATATATATATATATATATATATATATATATATATATATATAGAGAGAGAGAGAGAGAGAGAGAGAGAGAGAGAGAGAGAGAGAGCTCCTTTCGCTCCCTATCAACTTAAGTTTCGTGAGGGCTTGAAACTCTTTCTATGAAGCTTTAGACTGTTTGAAACTACTTTGTTTAATTGCGTACCAGTTTTTAAAAGCAGTAGTTTGATAGTGCATGATAGATTAACTAATAATATTGCATATTATTGTGAAGGTGAATGCATGATGTATATATGTCATCTGGCTTAATAACGACCCGCAGATAAGCTTAGCTGTTCAACTTGTCTCAATACGAGGAAACGTGAGGGGAGAACTTTCCTTCTTGGATAAAATGTCCTATAAGTTTCTAATCTTTCTGCTGTATTCGTAAAAATATATCTAGGTGTTATTTTCTCTTGATCTCCCTCTCATTAATATTAATATTGCTTGGCGACAATATGGCACGGTTCATGTTGTTGATTACTGTTTGTGTTTTTGTTCTTGTTGGATCTGGCCGTGTGCATGCTGCAGTGAAGGAGCACACGTTCAATGTAATTGCGGCCAGCCCTGTCTCCTAATCGATTCACACATACTGCTTTCATGCTCTTATTTCTATATTGCTTGCAGCACTTCTTCAGGTTTTTTTTGAAAAATCTTGCTTCTGTTTTTAGTGTAGCTAGCTCTATATATTGTTACTAAAAAAATATTAGCTACGCATAGTTAACTATTCATTGGAATACTACGCATATAGTTAGCTAGGATATAAGGTGTAATTGGTCACATGCACCGGTATTGCGTTAATGGTACATCAATCTCCAAGTTTCCTTGTATTAAACTAATATATATAAGGATAGAAACACTTTGGCTCATCACTAATGCAACTAACTAGCCATAACCAATAGATACATGTTCTTATATTTATAAATAAATAAATAAATGAAGTGGATAGGAGCTTGTTGTTCATCAATTTTTTTAGACTTTGATTTTGCTATGAGATTCATGCTAGACATGAAAGGTATTTCTGAGATGTGTGTATCACATGCTAGCACAAATCTCAAAGCAAAATCAAAGATTAAAAAAAAATTTGATGGACAAGAGTTCCTATCCAGTTAATATACACACCAGTTAATATATGTAGTTAGACATCTTTTGGGAATTTGAATAAGTTTTTGTTTTTCTCCTTATTTCCTGATAACTGGTCATGCTCCACATGCATAACGCGAAGTCAATATACTATTACGTGCATGAATTTTAGCTATTTGTGATATTTTAAATTGGAACTTTGAACTTTCCTTTCATCGATGCAAAGGGAGAGCACTTTTTCTTTCTAAATAAATTAGTTATTAACTTGTTATGACCCCACAATTCTAAATAAAAGAAGCATAAGTAACGCCATACTAATATTGTGTTTGATTGGCACGTGATACATCCGCTTAAATATTGTTTGCATATGACACGCGATTTAATTTACCACTAGGATCCATACATGTCTCCTAGCTGTCTATTATATAAATATTGCTACAAATTAATACAAATAATAGCAAAAACAGTTTTTTTTTTTTTTAAACAAGCATATACTGAAATGGCCTTATTTATATATCCCTTGCTACGTGAAGTGGTATGTCATCTGCAAATAGAACTTTGAAAGACACAAAAAAAAAAAAAGGAAAAAGAAAAAAAAGAGACTAATATAATGTAGATTTAATCATGTTGAGTAATATATGCTGAGTTTGACACATTCATGTTGATTAGGTGGGGAATTTGACAGTGGAACGACTTTGTGAAAGCACAGTTATCACCGCAGTTAACGGAAAATTGCCAGGGCCAACCATACATGTTCACGAGGATGATACTTTGATTGTCCACGTCATCAATGATTCACCATACAACATCACAATTCACTGGTAAAGGCTCCCCTCCCGAACAAGTTTTGTATATTACTTTAATTTTCACTGATTTATTTTATTCTATGTTCACTTAACTTTCTTTTAATGGGGGCCAATCCAAATAGGCCCATAATGTTTTCTATGGTGTGATTATTAATGATTGAAGCTAGCGGATACGGAAGTTAATCATTCCTTAATGAGATTTGTCAACTCGGTGTCCATTAACATGATCAGATATTAGTAAGAATTTCCAAATTAAATCAAAACTACCCAATTGAAAGTTAAATTAAAAAAATATGATTCTAGAAGCTCATTTGTGTGTTACATGTGACTAAATATTAAAATAGTCTAAAGATAGGTTTGAACCAGAATACTCCGATAATAATATTACTTTTATTAACTACTATAAAATATTGTTTATCTTCAAATTATTTTTCACTAGAATTGGATGTTGTGGTTAGAGTTGTAGGGTTATGTTTTTACATTGTGTTACCTTCTTGAGAATTTAGGACCTTTTTTGTTAAGATTGGAGAGGACAGCAACTCCATAAGCTCGGGGCGTTGGACAGGTTGAATTAACTTGAATAAATTTGGCCTAAGTAGATTACTCTATTGCATCTTGATTAATGTGCCTTTCTAATACTAACTTCAATGATCGAAATCTAGATTCATGCCTGATACTTTTTTTTATTCATTTTAAATGCATGTACGTTGATATCTGAACCGGGTTGAGCCGTTATCATCTTTATATATATATATATATATATATATATATATATATATATATTCCATTACATTTTGTTAAAAGGTTATGATGTGATGGTTGTGATGATTGAACGCAGGCATGGGGTGTTCCAACTACTAAGCGGATGGGCGGACGGCCCAAATCTGATAACACAATGCCCTATAGTTCCCGGAAAAAGCTACACCTACAAATTCAACGTCACCGGTCAAGAGGGAACTCTTTGGTGGCATGCTCATATCTCCATCCTCCGGGCCACCGTCTACGGCGCTCTGGTAATCCGACCGAGGGCCGGAACTCTTGCTTACCCCTTCCCCAAACCCCACAAAGAAGTTCCCATTCTTCTAGGTACTAATTAATTACATAATCCTTTGCATATCTTAATTCTTGTATTAACTCGATTTGTGTTAGTGGTGACCATAAAATGTTGTATGTGTAGGCGAATGGTGGAATGCTAATGTTGTTGATGTTAATACCGAGACTTTTCTGTCCGGCGGGGCACCAAATAATTCCGATGCATTCACTATCAATGGAAGGCCCGGCGATCTGTACCCTTGTTCTAGCAAGCGTAAGTACAATTAGTTCACCTTGTGTTTATTGGTACGTGCAAGAAGGGTAAATTTCAAGAAGAATAAATTTTTTTATTTTATTTTATCGTGACTCTCTGGATGTGAAAAAAAGGTTAACGGGTCTACGTCCTTTGTGGCTTTGACCGATTTATATTGCTAAGTGACACATATTTAAATCATCAATTATGATATAGACAATAGTAATCTGAATGTGTATCACATTAACAACAAACCAGCTAAAAAGTTGAAATAATAACAGTTTAGTAAAAATAAAGTTTAGAAATAGATTTTTCTAGTAAAAATAATTTAAAGAACATTATTGAAAAACCTAGTGTGTACGCTTCATTGCCTATCAGGACCATACGCATGCAACATGTTGTTCTAAACTACACAAGAGGGGGCCAAAATTCCTATTTGAGCCCCTATTTGTTCAAGAGAAAGGTTTAGAATTCTTGCATGCATACGATTCTGATATGAATAGAATTCTAGTTTAGAAGAGTTGTCTAGTATTTATCACTTAAAAATGTGCGTCTGTCTCTTATACAAGAATAATCATATATATGTTTTTATTGGGATATATGCAGATACATACAAGCTAGAAGTAGTACACGAAAGACTTACATGCTCCGAATCATAAATGCCGCACTCAACAACCAACTCTTCTTCAAGATCGCGGGCCACACCTTCACCGTAGTAGCCGTTGACGCCAGCTACACCGTCCCATATCCCACCGACGTCATCGTCATCGCCCCCGGCCAGACCGTGGACGCCCTAATGATCGCCAATGCCGCACCCTCTCAATCCTACTACATGGCCGCTAGCGCCTACATCAGCGCCTTCAACGTCTCCTTCGACACCACCACCACCACCGCAATCCTCCATTATGCAAACTCACCATCGTCGAAGTTACCAATCATGCCATCAATGCCGGCATTTAATGACACGCCGACCGCGCATAAATTTTTCGCAAGCTTACTTGGTTTGATCAAGCCAGGATTGCCCACAGTCCCTTTAGATGTTGACGAAGATGTTCAGACTGACGGATCGGTTCAATTCGCCGGTCCGCACTGTATCAATGCCGTGGCCAAGTCACCGATGGCATGAACAACGTATCGTTCCAATTCCCGACCAAAATGTCAATGTTAGAAGCACATTTCAAAAATGTTGCAGGAGTCTATACAACTGATTTTCCAGACAATCCTCCGACTGTGTTCGATTACACGAACCCGAGCGTGAGCTCGAACACACTGTTGGTGTCGACAGCAATGGGGACGAGGGCGAAGAGAGTGAAGTACAATGCGACGGTGGAGATGGTGATGCAGAATACTGCGATATTGGGGATTGAGAATCACCCGATGCATTTGCATGGGTTCAATTTTTTTGTGGTGGCTCAGGGGTTCGGGAATTTTAATGAGAGTGGGGATGTTAAGGGGTATAATTTGGTGAACCCGCAAGTGAGGAATACTATAGCAGTTCCTACTGGAGGCTGGGCCGTCATCAGGTTCAAGGCCGATAATCCAGGTATGAAGTCTTATAAAACCTTAAAAAATTAATTGCCATTTTGGAACTTCTTGTCATTGTAGTTTGAGTTTCCGAAGCATAATACTATAGGTGTCACGTGCATTTAACCCTATCATAAAACTACTTGGTTGAATTTTTTTTTCCTTTTTTCTTTTCTTTTCATTGGATAGCTTTTGAATTAAGCACTATTTAACTCTTGAATTGGTTTACACATTATATTTTTATTTGATTTGGGTGCATTTTGCGATGTTATTAGGTGTTTGGCTCATGCATTGCCACCTGGATGTGCACCTACACTGGGGCCTAGCAATGGTTTTTGAAGTGGAGAATGGGCCCACACCTTCGACTACGCTTCCTCCACCTCCCGCAGACTTTCCTACTTGTTAGAGAAGCATCAGAAGAAATCAAGGAGTTGATGAATGATTAGGAATACGAAAGAAATAAATTGGAAGAACTTGGTCGCATTAGCAATAGAAAATGCCGATCTTTTTCTTTTCTTAATTTAATTTACCATTGTTTATTTTGTTTGTTGAAGTGAATCATTCATTATACAGTCTGTATTAATTTGTATCACATCCAACATGTAACTTGTACAATTGAAAGAAATAGACAAAATAAATTGAACAACAAGGCCCAGTCCATTTATTTTCCTCTCTATATTAAGTACAATATTCTGAGGTCCAGCTCAATCTTTTAATGGACAGAATGTAGGGCCTAAAATGGCTATCAATAGTACAGCCCACTTATAACTGTTTGATACACAACTACAATATATATCACATAAACTAATTTGCTTCATATTTTGGTCCGTATTCTTCATTCATGCCGCATAAGATGTAATTTCTAAGTTCTAAAATTGTTTTGGGAGTTAACTTCCATTTTGGTATTATTTTTATGACCTTCTTATTGGTATCCGTGTTTTCCTTAAAATATTTCTTTTTCCACTTTTCAGTTTTATCTTTACCTAAATTTATATTTTTTCGAGATTATAATTGTAGTGGCGTGCCATTAAAGAGATTATCGGAAGAGAAAACATTCTCCACCAGATATTTGAAAGATATACCCTATTTTTATTATATGTTGGGGGAAAAAAAGGAATAGGCTCCCTGCTAGCCACATTGGTGCAGAGTACGGGAGCTCAAATTCTTACTCTGTGTCTTAGGGGGTGTTTGCATGCAAGTGAGAGATGAAAGTGAAAAAGTGACTTTCTTTTAACATTTTATGTGTTTGTTTGCATGCAAGTGTTTATGAAAGTGAAATGCAAGAAAGTTGCCACATAGGAGTTAATGCAATTTTAACTTCCCAAAAAAAAAGTGGTGAAGTCACATGAAAGTGATAAAAATGGTAACAAATTTTAATTAAATGATTTTAACTATATTTACTAATTAATCTAATTTTGCCACATCATCTTCACATTACACTTTCAACAATAAATTCGTATTTCAAACAAACATTGTATTCCACTTGCACGCTGACGTGGATGTAAAAGTTATTTGCAAAAAAAGTAACTTACATAATTTTAATTCACTTTCGAATGGCCAAACACCCTTAGTTCACACAATGTTCAATCGCTTTGGCATCTTAATATTTTATTTAGTTACTTTAATTTTATTTCATATTTTGCTCGCAGAAAGGAAACAAACTTGGTGGCTTCCCATTATTAAGGAAACGCTCTTAGATGTCGATCGGCAGTGCATTGTTGATCCCATTACTTGCCTCCACATTAGTATTAGTATTAGAATAGAATATATCAAACCTAACACTTGCTTTCATGAATCACTACGGAATCCGCAGAAAAAGTTAATGGTTAAGGACAGCTAATCATTAGATTAACAAATTACGGCATTAGTGCTGAATAATGGAAGATACATAAATATATATATATATATATATATATATATATATATATATATATATATATATATATATATGGTCATAATTTTTATCTGGTATAAAATAACTGTTCTCTGGATTTGGAAAGATATGATTCTAAATAACATCCCCAATTGACACATAGAGTATCCCCCATTTGTCGGTGATCTAATTTCTTAATTGGAATTGGACACCACTTAAGTGTGTTTGCTATCACCAAGAGTGTAAACGTGTGCAACTTCATAGGGTAGCATGTTGTTGCCTTTCCTGGCTGGGTAATTTTGTTGCTAGGAATTCATCGAGAGGGTGATGGATCTAGTTGTGCATTTCTTAAGTAATAATCCCTGTCTTAACTGAATGCAAAAGCTGGGGTGAAAAAAAAAAACGAAATAATTTACGAATACTTAATATTGATAATATTCCATGATGTAGTTCATTTAATAGTAGAAAATAATTTTTACCATTTCATTCGTAATAAACACAATTTAGTTAGATGTATATTGAAATTGTTTGATCATCACATATATAGGAGCTTTGCTATATATATATATATATATACTCTATAAACTTAAGTTGATAGAATAGTCATCCACAAACTTTTCTAACCATTGATGTTGTCTTGGGATCCGTGAAAGATATGAAGCCCATCTTTGAGATTTGTGCATCACAAATCTCAAGACAAGATGAGTGGATAAAAAGTTGATGCACCACTATTCATTATGAACTTAAGTTCATAATGAATAGTGGTGCACCAACTTTTCTAACCATTGATGTTGTCTTGGGATCCGTGAAAGATATAAAGCCCACTTTGAGATTTGTGCATCACAAATCTCAAGACAAGATGAGTGGATAAAAAGTTGATGCACCACTATTCATTATGAACTTAAGTTCATAGGAGCCTTTATATATATATATATATATATATATATATATATATATATATATATATATATATATATATATATATATATATATATATATAAAGCCTTATAACTTAAGTTGATAGGAATAGTCATCCACAAACTTTTCTAACCATTGATGTTGTCTTGGGATCCGTGAAAGATATGAAGCCCATCTTTGAGATTTGTGCATCTCTTGATTTCACACATCCTAAGGCAAGATCAATGGATATAAAAGTTGGTGGACACTACTCCCTATCAACTTAAGTTTATAAGAGCTGCTATATATATATATATATATATATATATATATATATATATATATATATATATATATATATATATATATATATATATATATATATATATGAATGAGGTGTGCATCATTTTACAAATGAACTATCAAGAGATAGCCATGTGGTGATGCACACCTTGCTAGTCACATCAAAATGTGTGGACCTCACCACTCTATCTCTTGGTAGCTCATTTAGAAATGAGTCGCCACCTCATATACATAATTATATATATATATATATATATATATATATATATATATATATATATATATACACACACACACACACACACACACACTAGTTTTATGCGTGCAATGCACGTGGTTAAATATCAAAATTATTTATTTTTGGTTTAATTTCTTACTATGAATCGGTCAGTTCATTTTGAGTTAAAATATTTAAACCTGAATTATTAGATTTGCCATAATTTTTATTTAAGCATTTTAAAATTTTTGATGAAATGGATTTGTGTACTAAACTGGGATTATTATATTTTTATATACTTGAATACACAACATCACTTTTTCAATTTGCACAAATCAAACTTCATGTAATATATATATTTATCGGATCATCGATCTCCAATTTGTTTATATTAGTCATTAAATATAGTGTTAATTTTGAAGCAAAAATACTGTAATATTTTATTGATGTGTAAATAAATATAAATAAATTTCTACTAAGAAAACGTGAATTGAGGAAGAATATTGCTGTTTAAGTAAAAAATACTTAATAGTAAGATGGTTCAGATAAGCTCAACACAAAACACATACTTTCCGCTAGACTGCATGAGATCTTAATTATTGATGGACTTAAAATAAAATAAAAAACTAAAGATTAATGGTAACTCTAGTATAATTTTATATGATAAAAGTATTCACATAAGCATATAAAAATACAAAAATCATGAAAATCACTTTTAAAGATTCCTAATTTTACCCAAAAATTAAGCTATATTATAAGTATTCAAACAATATTGTTCTATATTCCTTTTCAATAATATTAACACTTTTATATTTTTCCTTTTTAATAATACTTTTAACTTAATACTTTTTTTATCTATTATGCAAACTTATTTATTTCAAATTTAGAAATCAGGTAGATATTATCCAATTGATCCTTTTTAATAATATCAGTACTTTTAAAATTTCACTTTTAATAATACTTTTAACTTAACACATTTTAATATTATGCCAACTTTAGAGTAGTTAGATAGATATGAGTAGTTGGCTTACGTAGGTTTTGGATATAAACTGAAACCATATATTTATCGCATTATTCTATTAATTAATTAGAAATCGGCTAGAAAAGAAGTCAGAATTTTTTTACTAACATTAATACTTATTAAGCAAAGTCGCTGTTCTATTTTAAATAAATTTATTTATTTCAAATTTAGAAATCAGGTAGATATTATCCAATTAATCCTTTTTAATAATATTAATACTTTTAAATTTTTCTCTGTTTAATAATACTTTTTTTATCTATTATACAAACTTATTTATTTCAAATTAAGAAATCGGGTAGATATTATCTAATTAAACTTTTTAATAATATCAGTACTTTTAAAATTTCTCTTTTAATAATACTATTTTAACTTAACACCTTTTAATATTATGTAAACTTAGAGTAGTTGGGTAGATATGAGTAGTTGGATTAATAGCAAACTAGTATTCATCCCGTGCTAAGCACGGCGTCCTTACAAATTATTTTTGTACGCAATTTTTTCCCCATCTCATTTTTGTAGTTCGTCTCATGAAATTTATCTTAAAATTATCTTATAGTTTATAAAAATAGTTTCATAGGCCCGTGCAAAGCACGGCTATATTAAATTTATATGTTTGATGTATCACATTTTTCCACTTTTGCATATATCACCCTTTTGTAATGCCTGAATATTAAATTTCATTCATAAAATACCCACAAATGGAGAAAAATAATAAGAATCAAGCTATATAATCACACAAAACTTTCAAAATCAGATCAAATTATGTAGAAAAATACAACGACCTAAAATCAAAGAGAAAAATAACAAATTACTTTAGGGATAAAGATTAGCACAATGCTCAACCCGAGCAATCCCATTATACTTCCCAATTAGCATTATCACAAATGAGTCAATTATCCAATTTTGCTCCACATGTTCGGTACCAATTTGGAACTTCTTGATCCCAATAACAATATGTGGTGATCATCAGAAATATAAATATGTTCAAAAAAAATTTAGATCAAGAAATTAAGTAAAAGGTATAATAAGACACATTTTTCTTGACATCTACAACAAACATCTTAATCCTTATGAAAATTATTCTTTTTTTCCTAAGAATAAGGACTACACATTCTCACAATATATAATAGTCAATATAATGTATTCATAATAATAACTGTGGGGAAATAAATGATTACCTCCTAAGTTACAAGTATACAACTTATCAAATTATAGTATAAAAGATTATCGATCCCACGAGGAAGGCGTTTGTAAGATTATGTTCAAGTTTTGGTTCTCAAATTATGCGCAAGACAATTAGGAGTTTATGTACATGGTGAAAGTGGTCATGAAAAGATTAGAGAGTGGATTGTGGATTATGTGCAAAATAAATGAAACGAGGAAGAAAATGTGTTGTGGAGAGATTGAGATTGTGAAGGTGAATAAGTGTAAATAAAAGAAAACAAGATAGAGAGAGAAAGAGATAAATGAAAAGGAAATCAATGAATCAAAATCAAGAAGGCAAAAGATGGAGAATTCAATTAGAGATATGAAGGAATCTAGAATTGAATCCACTAGCTAATCTCACTTATAAAATATGAACCATTCTCTTTTATCACATTTCATTTTAGATTTATTAAGCATAGACTATCAAACCACTTAAGGAAAGCATAACCTATCAAATTATCACCTAAATGAAATCAATACTCATGAGGAGAATAACAACAAGATAGTAATCCTAGAATTCATAAGCATAACCTATCAAACCACTTAAGGAAAGCATAGACTATCAAATTCTTCTTCTATCGATTAGTTCTCTAGTTGATTAGCCTAAACATGATCTTTTAAGCATAAGAGAGTGATTCACACATATAAGAGAAAATTAGACTAGTTTCATGCAAAACTAGATCCCCACAAGAGGTTAGTTCCACATCTTTGGAAAATAAAAAGAAATCAAGAGAGGGAGGAGAAAAGAAAACTAAGTACAAAAAGAAAAATAAGAGCAAAGAAATAAAGAAAAAGAAAAATAATTGCAAGGAAAGTAAATCTAAGCTATGAATTAAAGACAAGACATGAAAGTAAATTGCATGAAAGTAATCTAAGCTACAAAGCAATTAAATGAACAAGAAAGAAAAAGAAATGCAAAAGAAATAAAATAGAAACCTACAACTCCTGATCTTCATCTCGTCCTCCTTTTGGTCCTTGGATAAGAAGAAGAGAAAGGAAATTGAAGGGGTGAAAAATTTTATTTATTGTGTAACAAAAGTTATAATTTTTGGAAGGTCTTCTCAATTAAGAGTAACCCTCCTCTCCAAATGGAGTTTTTACAAAATATTTCACACTCAAACCTCTCCCTCTGCCCCTCTATTTATAGCCCAACCGAGTTGATGTGAATCATTGGATCAAACTTGGCCACCAAGGAAGAGAAATCAGCCATTGATCAAATCTGTTGCGAACCAATCGGTGGGCCAACCGGTTGGTTTCCAACCGAATTTGTCTTTTTTTGATTTTTTTTCTTCACGAATTTCTCTTAGATCCTAGGGTTTTCTTGGTGTTCGCGGGGAAAGTTGGGATCTTCTTCACTGCTGAACTCATTTTACCTTTATGGAATTACAAATAAATTCAGATAAAAGTCGCCTTTTTATAAGGCTAATTACAATGAAAAAGAGTAAAAAATTATAACTTTATCTCCCTAATCAAATGCGGGATCCGTTTATCGGCTCCTCGCTTGCGTGGGTGTCTTTGCCTGTGCCGGGGACTTCATTCCGTCCGTGGACCGCCATGTCGTGATCAAAGAGAGATCTACACGGTAAACGGGGGTTATTTCACAAAGGGAATAACAGCCCGAAGCGAATGAGATCGACTAAGCGAAATCAAAGCTCTTCTCGAGATCAAAACAAAGTTTAATCTCGAGGAATTACGTGTAGATTTGAGATCCGATCTCTTGAACCTTTTCTGAGGGGATTATCTCACGAAGGAGGATAATAGCCCTGGTGATTATCTCACGAAGGAGGATAATAGCCCTTTAGAGTTCGCCGAGATCTGGATCTGGTGTCGAAGAAGATCGGTCGTCGCTCCTGAGTTTAGATCTGAGGTGAGAAGGCAATTTGGCAGAGCTTCGGCTTCTCCAAAATTTTCAGATCTCTCAAACTTTCTCGCTTTATGCTGAAGAACTCACCGAGATCTCTTTCTCCTCCTTGAAATTCGTGCCCCTCTTGCTCTACCAACTGACAGGGCTTCGGCAAAGCTTTTTCTGATCAGCCTCTTTCAATGAAGGCCCTCGGGCGGTATTTATAGGTTTTAAAAGTCTTATTTTCGGATAAGAATGAATGATTTGATCATATCTTCAGCCCATAACCTCTTAACCATGTTTAAAGATAATATCAAGGTGGTTGGAAGGCTCAAATCCCGAGAAAACCGTCAAAAAATGCGTTTTGGGCGTTCTTCGCCGAGTCTGTCTCGGCCTTCGCCGAGACAGTCTGATATGCCCCGGCTATTTTAGCTCTAATTTTCTCATCCGACCTCCGATTGACACAATTCAAGATGTTTTGGAAAGCTAGTGAAGAGAGTTGCAACTTTTATATTTTGAGCTTCCTCATATTCGAATCGTATCATGGCCAAAATGTGTGAGACATCATTGGTGTCCTGCATATGTGAAACAGCCTGGACCCTCTCGGTTGTTTCCTCTCTAACTCTCTCGTCCATTCTCGGAATGAGTTGATCCAAGATGTGTTAGAAAGATGGAAAGGAGATCTACAACCTCCCATAGGCACAATGCCCATGGTGGGAACAAGACACACATGGTGCTAAGTCTTTTATGGGTATCCTGCAGCTCATGGTTGAGTCGTTTCTTCGTTGTTTTGACGTTCCCATTGACTCGTATACTTTGCCGATGTGCTTATTGCGCTTCGTTCACTCGCTTTATGCATTGGCATCGACTCGCTTTATGCGCTTCATCGATATGTCGGCTTGGATGCCTTGTCGACTTGCTTCGTGCGCTTCGTCGACTCATCGACTTGGACGTCTCGTCGGCTCGCTCGCTGTTGACGATTTATCGATGCGTCGTCGGACGACTCGTCGTTTGTCAATTTATCATTGCTACGTTATCGGATGGCTTTGTTGATTGACCACCCACTATCACAAGCTATATCGGGGACTTAGGCATTTTTTTACGCCTACACTTGGGCCTTCGTTTATCTTCATATTTGGGCTTCAAAAATTGGTAGAAAATCAGAGGATTTGAGTCATTTGGGCTTTTATTCATTATTTCTTTATTAACCTGCAAAATAAGATAAAAATAATTATTAGTAATATCTTTATTCATATAAAATAGGTAATGATGGTATAAATTTATAATTAAAATGTGATAATCAAATACCCCCACACCTAAACTTTTGCTAGTCCTCTAGCAAAGAAAATAAAAAGAAAACCTAACTCACTTTCGCAGGAATCGCGATTGTATTTAGCGCATACTACAAACCTTTAAACCCCTAGGTTACCTAGTGGACGAGTTGTAGTCTTGTGAGGGTTTGCAGTGAATATACCCACAAAATTTAGTCAACTTGCCAATTTAAAGAAGTTAATGAAATACTTAATTCATTTGATATATTCAAACATTCCAATTGAAGTTGGTTAATACCCAAGAAATTTTTATCATAACTCCAAGGTAAGTTTCTTTAGAAAATCTTTTCATCATAGTTATACAAAACCAAGTTTAACTTAGAAAAATAAAAGTTTTGAAGAGAACATACTAGCTCTTTGTTTCAATAAAATTTTCAAGTCTCTTAATCAATTTATTTTTCAAAAATATATAAATATAACTATATAGATATATTTGTTATATATATATATAACTATTATATATATATATATATATATATATATATATATATATATATATATATATAGAGCCTTATGAACTTAAGTTCATAATGAATAGTGGTGCACCAACTTTTCTAACCACTCATCTTGCTTTGGGATCCGTGAAAGATATAAAGGCCACTTTGAGATTTGTGCATCACAAATCTCAAGGCAAGATGAGTGGATAAAAAGTTGGTGCACCATTATTCATATGAACTTAAGTTCATAGGAGCCTTGCTCTATATATATATATATATATATATATATATATATATATATATATATATATATATATATATATATATATATATATATATATATATTTGACAATCTTTATTCCATAGTGATTTTGTTCTACTTTGTCGGGCTTTCTAAGTGACCATTAAAGAGTTTTGGGCCAATGGATCCCAACCCAAGTGGGCTTAGGTCATTAAGTATGAAAATACTCCTTAGGCTTAATTACTCAGTCAACTTAGGATTAATAAGATAGAACCACATTGGAATTCAAGATTTTTTTGCATTATATATATATGATGTATATATTTATATTTGAGTGTATGTATATATTTTGAAAGATATATAGATTAGGACAACTTGAAATTTTTTTAACTCTAAGCTAAACATGCAAAAATTTCATTACTTTAAAATCTAAGTTAAAACTTAAGTGAAGTATACTACTTTGAAAATCATTTCTTAAGAAATTTATTTGGAGTTATCATAAAAGGTAAACTTGAGTATAGAACTAACTAAGGATTAGAAGACTTAAATTTTATCAAATAGATTAATTATTAATCAACTCTATTAAGTTGGCAAGTGACTATATATATTTTTTAATTTTTCTTTTTTATATATAAAAAATGGTAAGAAAAGAAGAAAAATGACTAAGATAAAGATAAAATGACTAATCCCCACCCCCACACCTAAATTTTGCATTGTCCTTAATGCAAACTCTATAATGCACAACTAAAATAGATAAGAATGGAAGCACTTACATTTGTTCGGTCGACCTAGAACAATGAAAAATCTGCAATTACCTTTGGTATGAGGAGGATGAAGTCAAAAAAAAATTTATTCTCTTCTTTTTTTTCATATATCTCTTTTTTTCCTTTTTTTTCATTTTTTAATAAAGAAGAATAAGAAACTCTCACATGAGAGAAGAATAAATTCTTTTATTATTATGAGACAAAAAATAAAAATGTAGAATAAAAGATGAAACATGAGAAGCTCACATTCTACATTAAATCCTACCTTATTGCTGAAAATTCTACCCCGAAATTTAAAGAATTCCAAAATGATATAATCACCGATGTGCTTAAATTCTAAAAATTTCAGGATTTTTAGTGATGTTTGCAAAGAATGCAAGGTAGGTATTAATGGTTGTATGCTTTTAAACTTAGATTCGTTATTAACAAAATTATGTGCAACCAAGTCTTCTTTAAAATTTCCTCAAATATAAAATTTAAGGTTTGACATTTTGGTTGGTTATTTTTAAAAATCTAAGTTCATCCGAAAATAGTTCTTCAACAGTTTCCTCATTCTCGACAAAATTTTTAGGTTCCTCGACAAAATTTTCTCAAACTGAGGTCTATCTCATTCTCTTTTTCTATCTCCTAAATGTAATTTATTTCAAAAGGTTGATTAGTTGGCTGATTCTTTATATTGAAAATATTGATATCAGCAGTCATATTCCCAAAGGACAGCTTTATTTAACCAGTTCCATAGTTGATAAGAGCATTAGGCGTGGCTAAGAATGGTCTTCCTAAGATGACAGTATCTATCCTTTTAGATTGGAAATAGGTGCGTTTCGGGGCGATGAAATCCACAGGAAAATAAACTCTCCAACCTTAATCAAAACATCTCATATCTCACCCTTGGGGATTTTGACTGATCTATCGCCTAATCAGATGGTGCATTTGGTAGGTTTGAGTTCTCCTACACCTAGTTATTGATAGACCGAGTATGGAAGCAAATTAACACCGCTTCTAAGTCTAAAAGTGTCTTATCAATGTGACTATGACCAATGATACAAGGGATGGTAGGGCAACACGGATCCTTATGTTTGAGGCATGGACTTTGAGATTATATCGATGATATTGGCGAAGAAAGACTTTCTTGAATATTTATTCTTCTCTTTTTAGTGCACAAATCTTTCAAAAATTTGGCATAAGTCGGGATTTGTTCAATTATATCTAAGAGAGGAATGTTGAACTTAACCTGCTTGAAGGTTTCTAGGATCTTCTCCTCCTGAGGAGAGTGATTCCTAGGCCTGAGTCTATCTAGGTATGGAGCAATTAGTTTAAACCGATCAAAATTAGGCTCAGGTTCGGGTTCAGGCTCTTGATTATCAGAATTGGGTGATTCATTAGAAGGAGAAATAACTTGTTCGGGTTCATGCGTTGGGCTTGGAGGCATTCTAACCTGATTATCGACTTCTCTACCTGATCGGAGTGAATGGATTGCATTCACTTGAGCCTCATAGGCTGAACTTGTACCCGTGTCCTTTGGGTTGGTCACAGGTTGACTCGGAAAAGTTCCTTTCTCTCTCTCACTCATGGCATTAGCTAGTTGACCAAGTTGGATTTCTAACCTAGCTATGGCTTGAGTGTTGGAAGTGAGGATTTGCCCAGTTGATTGCATGAAGGAATTCAACGTGTTTGATGTTTGAGTCAACAAGTTCGTGGTCTGTGTAGAGGTTTTAATCAAAGTTTCTAGACCCTTTTCCAAAACATTAAGACGTTTATCATGATCAGCAATTTGAGGAGTGTGATTTGCAGATTGGTGATGAGGAGACTGATTTGAAATGATCGATTCGGTTGTTAAAATTGAGAGGAACTGTGTTTCCCTAGGAAATTGTTGGTTTGAAGAGGGAGTAATTTTAATTTCCGGAGTAGTTTCCCTGGTTCCATACAAAATTCGGATGATTTCTCCAACCTGGATTGTAGGTTGGAGAAAATGGATCATTCACGGACCGGAATGCGGCGTTTATCGACCTAGTGGTAGGGTCCTAAAAGAGGACATTCCTCTGAAACATGAGATGGAGATAGACAGTTATGACATCCTGAGGCTGAAACTTGATTGATTTGAGTGGGAGCTCGTTCTTTGACTTCTAAAGCTTCTAACCTACGCATGATCGTCGCCATCTTTGCTTCAGAGGCTATGTTTATTTCTAAAGAAAGACCACTGGTTTTGGGTTGGGAAACTGATGAAACACGGTCATCACAATGTTCCCACTGCATGGTTTTCTCGGATAAACTCTCTAAAAAGTTCCAAGCTTCATCAGCATTTTTCTTCATGAAATCCCCTTGACACATTGACTCTAAGAAAGTTTTTGAAGAATAATCCAATCCTTCATAAATGATTTGGCATAATCGTTATTTTTCAAGACCATGGTGAGGACATTGGATAAGAAGATCCTTAAATTTGTCAAAATACTTCCAAAAAGGTTCTCCCGGGATAATTTTAAAATTTTGAATGCTGTTTCTAAGCTTGACCGTTTTGTGAATAGGAAAGAATTTTTTCAGAAAAACTTTTACAAATTCACCCCAAGTTGAGATGGAATCTGTGGGTAAGCTATACAGCCATTTTTTGGCTTTGTCCTTAAGGGAAAAAGGAATAAATCGAAGCTTGATCGCATCCTCGGATAAGTCCCTCATCTTAATTATGAGGGAAACTTCTTCAAATTCAGAGATAAAGATGTATGCGTCTTTGGTTTCGACTCCTAAGAATTTGGGAAGCATGTTTATGAAATGCGGTCGAAGTTCAAAATTGGTTCCATTTGCATCGGGGAGCTTAATGCACGAAGGGATTGCATTCCTAGTTGGGTAACATATATCTTGAAGAACGGGTGGATTAGGGTTGGTCATTTCTTCAAATATTTTAAAAGATGAATCAACACGGATTAAACGATTGGTATTATCCCTAACCCAAGCTTGCATACACCAAAATCAAAAATTTTTTTTAAAAGAAAAAGGAAAAGAGAAAAAGTCAAGAAGATGATGAGAAAAAAAAGAGGAAAAACTAACTAAAAGCAAATCAAGGCAATCACTTTTCAATCACCCTAACTCTAGGGTTAAGCCTAAACTTGACTTAGACCAGCTCCTAATCAAAAATTCCCTTAGTGAAAAGATCAAAGTTTACTCAGGTAATTATCCAGGTAAGGATAGTACTAGAGGGAGATCAAAATCAATTAAGTACCTCTTTCCTCATGAGCTTTACGCAACCCCTAAACCTTGCCTTAGACACCAATTAATCCAAATAAACTTGGACCGGTTCACTTAAGGATTTCTTATTCCTTAATGAGCTCGAATCCTTAGGGGCCAACGTCTAATCAGTTTTAAGAGGCTTGGGTAAGTGTAGTGAGGAATTAGTGATTTTTGGGCTAAGAAAAGGGTGATGAAATCCCTCACCTTATCTTGATTAATGGGTTTTGCCCTTAAGATATTTTCAAGTGTGTGCCAAATCAAGATGCTCAAATCACTTTGGTGAATTCCTACTATTATATGAAATGCAACCCTAGAAATTAAAAGCAACTAAAAAGGATGCAAAAATAAAAAATCTTTTTATTTTTTATTATGGTCGACAATCAAAGAAATAAAGTTTATTAGGGTCGACAAAGATAAAATCTTTTTTTTTTAATTTTTTTAATTTTTTTTATCCTAATTGTCTCTAATGTGAATGAACTATCTAAAGGGTGGAATTGAGAATGCTAGAAAGAAGAGTTACCCACGCAATCGCTATCCAAAGCCTCGTTGGAGGTAAATCTTCAATCTTGATTCTTCAACTCTTAATCTTCAAGTTTTAAATTCCTTCACAAAAGAAAAACACACAAGTTAAGGAACCAAAATTAATCAAAATCCTACTTATGCACCATTCCCCGGCAATGGCGCCAAAAACTTGGTGGGGAAATAAATGATTACCTCCTAAGTTGCAAGTATACAACTTATCAAGTTATAGTATAAAAGATTATCGATCCCACGAGGAAGGCGTTTGTAAGAATATGTTCAAGTTTTGGTTCTCAAATTATGCGCAAGACAATTAGGAGTTTATGTACATGGTGAAAGTGGTCATGAAAAGATTAGAGAGTGGATTGTGGATTATGTGCAAAATAAATGAAACGAGGAAGAAAATGTGTTGTGGAGAGATTGAGATTGTAAAGGTGAATAAGTGTAAATAAAAGAAAATAAGATTGAGAGAGAAAGAGATAAATGAAAAGGAAATCAATGAATCAAAATCAAGAAGGCAAAAGATGGAGAATTCAATTAGAGATATGAAGGAATCTAGAATTGAATCCACTAGCTAATCTCACTTATAAAATATGAACCATTCTCTTTTTATCACATTTCATTTTAGATTTATTAAGCATAGACTATCAAACCACTTAAGGAAAGCATAACCTATCAAATTATCACCTAAATAAAATTAATACTCATGAGGAGAATAACAACAAGATAGTAATCCTAGAATTCATAAGCATAACCTATCAAACCACTTAAGGAAAGCATAGACTATCAAATTCTTCTTCTATCGATTAGTTCTCTAGTTGATTAGCCTAAACATGATCTTTTAAGCATAAGAGAGTGATTCACACATATAAGAGAGAATTAGACTAGTTTCATGCAAAACTAGATCCCCACAAGAGGTTAGTTCCACATCTTTAGAAAATAAAAAGAAATCAAGAGAGGGAGGAGGAAAGAAAACTAAGTACAAAAAGGAAAATAAGAGCAAAGAAATAAAGAAAAAGAAAAGAAAATTGCAAGGAAAGTAAATCTAAGCTATGAATTAAAGACAAGACATGAAAGTAAATTGCATGAAAGTAAATTGCATGAAAGTAAATCAAAGCTACAAAGCAATTAAATGAACAAGAAAGAAAAAGAAATGCAAAAGAAATAAAATAAAACCTCTGACTCTGATCTTCATCTCATCCTCCTTTTGGTCCTTGGATAAGAAGAAGAGAAAGGAAATTGAAGGGGTAAAAAATTTTATTTATTGTGTAACAAAAGTTACAATTTTTGGAAGGTCTTCTCAATTAAGAGTAACCCTCCTCTCCAAATAAAATTTTTACAAAATATTTCACACTCAAACCTCTCCCTCTACCCGTCTATTTATAGTCCAACGGAGTTGATGTGAACCATTGGATCAAACTTGGCCACCAAGGAAGAGAAATCAGCCATTGATCAAATCTGTTGCGAACTAATCGTTTGGCCAACCGGTTGGCCAATCGGTTAGCCAACCGGTTGGTTTCCAACCGAATTTATCTTTTCTTAATTTTTCTTCACGAATTTCTCTTGGATCCTAGGGTTTTCTTGTGCCTTTGTTTGTCTTCATATTTGGGCTTTAAAAATTGGTAGAAAATCAGAGGATTTGAGTCATTTGGGTTTTTATTCATTATTTCTTTATTAACCTGCAAAATAAGATAAAAATAATTATTAGTAATATCTTTATTCATATAAAATAGGTAATGAGGATATAAATTTGTAATTAAAATGTGATAATCATAATCCATCACCATCACCTGAAACTCATCGAAGTTCTTGATCACCGATTCCATAGTAAAATTCAAGAATGCGGCATCCCACCTAAAAAATACATCAATAATCGCAATAATACCAATTTCAGTAAATAAACTCAATTGAGTTTAAAACTCACCAATCTTTAAGCATTAATCTCATTCTCTTAAAAAATCAATCTCAAAATGTCTATAATAATAACAAAACAGGGAAACAACATGGAATATTGAATTACAAATATAAAATTAATATTTTGAATCTATAATGCATGGAAAGTTGTACCTCCGAATTGCAAGTCCTCCAAGAAGCTTGTCCCAGAGTGATTCAGCCTGAACAATAGCATCGAGACCCCAATTATTGACCTTCCCAACATAGGAATCAATAGGGATTTCAGGGAAATTAAAACGCTTATGAACAACCAAAGTCAGTTCTCTTATTCTTCTCCCCTTCTCACCTAGAACCAAAACCACAATATAACTATGAGAAAGTCCTCTAATATCAAATCATCAATATATCGTATCATCCATATTCTTTAATATTATTGATTTGCGTGATTTATCAAGACTAATGTTCAACATTGCATAATAGATGATTCATTCTTGGGCTATAGAAATGAGAGATTTGTGCAATAAAAAGCCCTCAATCACAAAATTATCCATCAAAATGTCCCCAACCCGAACAAAATATGAATAGATCCAGAAAATAAGAAAATAGTCCAGATCGATCCAAGTAATTGAAGGGAAAAAACAAAACACTAAAGTTAAGTAAAAGATTTGATCTTTATATGATAAAAAGGGGAATAAGTTAGGATTTTGATGATACCTACAAACCCATTCTCCGCTTTGATTTCTCCGCCCTCAGCAATCACGATGAAGACGTTGATAATGAGGCAAGAGAGAGAGTGGGGGAGATTTTATGGGGTTAATGCGGTAAACGGTTTTCAGGGAGTGGGGTTGGTTTTTTGTTTTGATTTGGCTATTTACTGTTCACAACATGGTTTTCTTTAGTTATAAAGGAAAGTAGATAATGTGAATGTGGGAACAGCTTAAAAATTCTTGTTCATCTTTTGGTTTTCCTTTAGTTATAAAGGAAAGTAGATGTAGGTTTTGGATATGAATTGAAACAATATATTCATGGAATTATTCTATTAATTAATTGAAAATTTTAATTAATTAGAGATTGGCTGGAAAATAAATTAGAATTTTTTACTAACATTAATACTTATATAGCAAAGTAGTTATTCTATTTTAAATAAATAAATTTATTTTAAATTTAGAAATTGGGTAGATATTATCCATTAATCCTTTTAATAATATTAATACTCTCTAAAATTTCTCTTTTAACAATACTTATTTATTTAAAATTTCTATTATGCAAACTTATTTATTTCAAATTAAGAAATTGGGTAGTTATTATCTAATTAATTATTTTTTAATAATATCAGTACTTTTAAAGTTTTTCTTTTAAATAGTATACTTTTTAACTTAACACTTATTTAATATTATGCAAACTTAGAGTAGTTGGATAGATATGAGTAGTTGGATTGATAGCAAATGTAGGTTTTGGATATTAAATAGTGTTTTTTATCTATTATGTGAGTTAAGAAAATTAAATCAAAACATACTAATTAAATTAAGATAACAATGTAAAATACAAAAGGGTCAAGGGTAATATTGACGATGGAAAGCTTTTCCCAAATTAGTACTTTTAAATGGAATATGATATATATATATATATATATATATATATATATATATATATATATATATATATATATATATATATATATATATATATATATATATATATATATATATCAAAACATACTAATTAAATTAAGATAACAATGTAAAATACAAAAGGGTCAAGGGTAATATTGACGATGGAAAGCTTTTCCCAAATTGTACTTTTAAATGGAATATGATATATATATATATATATATATATATATATATATATATATATATATATATAGAGTAAGGCTCCTATGAACTTAAGTTCATAATGAATAGTGGTGCACCAACTTTTTATCCACTCATCTTGCCTTGAGATTTGTGATGCACAAATCTCAAAATGGCCTTTATATCTTTCACGGATCCCAAAGCAAGATGAGTGGTTAGAAAAGTTGGTGCACCACTATTCATTATGAACTTAAGTTCATAGGAGCCTTGCTCTATATATATATATATATATATATATATATATATATATATATATATATATATATATATATATATATATAAAATAATCATGCTTAGGATAATCAACTAGAGAACTAATTGATAGAAGAAGTATTGGATAATCTATGCTTGCCTTAAAAGTGGTAGGATAGAGTATGCTAATGAATTCTAGGATTACTATCTTGTTGTTATTTTTCTCATGAGTTTTAATTTTACTTGGATGAACTCTAGGATAGGCTATGCTTGCCTTAAAAGTGGTAGGATAGGCTATACCCATTAAATCTATAGTAAAATGTGATTAAAAGAGAATACTTCATGAATTCATAAATGAGATTAGCTAGTGGATTCAATTCTAGATTCCTCAATATCTTTAATTGAATTCTCCATCTTTATTTTGCCTCTTTGTTCTTGATTTTGTTTCTTGATTTTTTCCTTCTTGATTTGATTTTCCTTTAGTCTCCCTCTCTCTATCTTGCTTTCTTTTATTTTGTACTTATTTTCTCTCACTCTCTATCTCTCCATTTTCACTTTCATTTTGATTTATTCGCACTTTGTCACAATCACACTCTTAATCTCTCCACACATTTTCTTCCTCGATTTCCTTTTATTTGCACATAATCCACGCCCACTCTCTAATCTTTTCATGACCACTTTCACATGTACATAAACTCCTAATTGTCTTATGATAATTTGAGAACCAAAACTTGAACTAAACTCTTCCTACTTCCGTTCCTCGTGGGATCGATAATCTTATATACTATAACTTGATAAGTTGTATACTTGCAACTTAGGAGGTAATCATTTATTTCTCATGAGGTATTTTTTTTCTACTCTAGATAAAAGCTTCTAGCTAATAGGTGTAGGTCTAAAATTGAAATATTTGTGAATTGAGAAAAAATAAATATATCAAATGAATGGACGAGGAAGAATCAATGAAATAGATTGGTGTAGTCCTTAAACATATGATCTTTTAATGTAAGTATATTCTTGTGCATGTTTAATAAGATGCCCACAGTTATAATATTAACAAAACTATTCTTGATTGTCATTATATTTTCCAGAATTATATTGTATATATATATATATATATATATATATATATATATATATATATATATATATATATATATATATATATATATATATATATATATAGAACAATACGTAAGTATCTTGGAAAGAAAGATCATGGCTGAGGGTATATAGTTTTATAGTACTCCAACTGTCTAACATGCCCCCCGCAGATTAAATGCGCTTATTACGAGTAGAAGACTGGGTTCATGGAGTGACAACAAAAAATGGTGGGAGCTCGCTTCGAAAATAGGCGATTTGGAGGGAGCAAAGAGCGATTCGAAAAGGCGTCAGCACGGACCACGAAACGGCGTCTCATCACAATCAATGAAAGTAATATCATCATTTCTCCACCGCCTCTCCGCCTCCTGTTCCACCAAAACAACCATCTTTCTCCTTCCCCCAGCCTCAAAACACACCGTTCTCCAACTCCTCCAACCTTGCTCAACCTCAGACCCATTCTCGCCCCTTTTCACCTCTTTCGCTGATCTCTTCAAAAGTAAACCGCCCATCCCCTCCATACCCCATCCCCCTCTCCCCCTTAGCCAAAGAGGTATTCTCCCTCTCCCAGAAGAAGGGTGGACTATAGTTACCAACAAGAGAAAGCTAAGGCGATCCACTCTCCATTCGGTTCGGAAAGACACCCCTCCCCCTCTAAAACTTAAAAGGTGCTATCTTTGTGGAGATAGAAACCACATGGAGAGATCTTGCAGCATAGGTGACTTCAAATTCTTTGCATGCAACTCCAACGGTCATATTTCAGTTTGCTGCCCAAACAAAAAGAACCTTCCTCTCCACTCCATCATCCTTCCTCCTCGATCCCTCCTCTGCTCATCCCTCGACACCTTACCGTAATCGCTGATAGAGAACATGGACGCTCACTCCTATTTCGGATTCTTTACCCTCCAAGTGGGAAACCCCACCTATGAAGAGCTCATTGCTAACTTAGAATTCCATCTCAAAGTGGACCGTTGGACCTTCAACATCAGGCCGACCTCTTCGTCCTCCTACTTCATTCAATTCCCTAATGAAGAGACCCTTGATCTAGCCTGCTCCAGAGATTTCTTTGACATGAGGACCTTTGGAGGTATCTTTGTACCGTGATCAGAAAAACTTGGCCTCAAGCCACTCCCCAAATTCATCTACATTTGGGTGGAAATCCTCAACCTCCCCATGCACCTCTGGGACACAGAATTTTTGATGCAGCTCCTCGGAGATATCAGGGATGTGATCACGGTTTCAGATGATGTCATGCTTAAGAAGAGAGCTAGAGAATGCAAGGCCATGCTCAGTGTCCGGGATATTTCTGAGATCCCCAGATCAGTCATATTCAGATATGCCTCCCCTGATGATGAGCATCTGATGGAAGGCACTATCCAGCTTAAAGTGGTGGGAAAGCCCCTTATAGAGCACAAGGGCAAATGCCTTGAGTATTTCGAGCATTTATTTAGAAAGAGCGTACTTCTTCTACCTCCTCTGAGGGGGGCATCGTGAATATTCCACCCCCCGACATACCCCTTCCTCTTTCGTCTCCAGCAGACAAGCCAGGTCCTACTGGATTTGCCCCACCTTAGGACCCTAAGGGCAAAAGAGTTATTTTGGAAGGGGAGGGTATGGCATCGGGACATAAGGCCCCACATCTTGACCCCACCAACATCCAAGCCTCTCATCTTGTGGATCATGAAGAACTCATAGAAGTGGTTTTCAAGGGGGTCCCCATTAGCATCACCAAGGCATCGTGGACTCTTCTGTCGAACACTTTCCCTTCGATGCTCGAGGACCCCTCACCGGCTAAGAACCCCAGCCATCAGACCCCTATGATTCCTCAGATCATCAGCAGCTCTTCGGATTCCATGGATGTAGTTTCTTACTCGGATCCTCCTCCAGGCTTCGAAAGGCTCAAGAAGAAGGGCAAGAAAAAGATATCGAGCAGACCCCTCTCTTACCTCCTCCATAGGAAGCATTTAGCTGTCATAAAAAGAAGCTTCCCCCCGGGGGTTCTAAGGGTAAATCAGTATCTTCTTCCTCCTCATTTCCTATTAATGCCATGAGTCTGCATAAATTTAATGATATCTATGTGAATTATGATAGTAAGGAGCCGATTGACCATCTAGGGCTTGGGCTTGAATATATTCAAGCCCTAGAGAAAAAGAGGGAGAAGTGCACCTCTTAGGTCTCTTCCATCCCTTAGTCGTTCCTTCCATCTTTCCCTATGAAGATTGGATCTTGGAATGTTAGAGGTTTAAACAACCCCACTGTAGGCATCAAAAATTGCTGAAGAACCTCAAATATGACTAAATTATGAGAAGATCGAAGGACAACGTCGTCGAAATCTCAAGAAGTCAACACATGAGAAGATTGTGTCTCGCTACGCTGCAGACATCGGTTTGTGCCTCGCCACGAAGCGAGACACCTTGATGTGTCTCGCTACTAGCGAGACACTTGTTTGTGCCTCGCCACGAAGCGAGACACCTTGATGTGTCTCGCTACTAGCGAGACACTTGTTTGTGCCTCGCCACGAAGCGAGACACCTTGATGTGTCTCGCAACTAGCGACACTTACTTGTGCCTCGCCAAAGGAGAGACACCCGTAATACTTGAAACGAGCTCAAGGGTCTAAATCAATGCCGGTGGGGCCCACTTGACTTTATCGCAGCAGAGACGCTCGATACTTTAATGTGCGGTTACACGCGAAGATACGCCACTAGGCGGATTCTAGGGCATTTAATCGTGCCTAAAAGCGAGAAAACCGTTACAATAGGCGGAGGGACGACATCGCCGCCGCCGGAGGCAGCTTCATATTGCCTCGCCGCTAGGTAGGCCTACACCGCCGCTAGTTAGCGAGGTAGCCTTAGCGCCAGGCGTACCGAAGCCGCCGCTAACCGCAAATGTCCAAAGACTTATGACACTTATGTTTCTTCAGAGGGCACGCTTCCCAAAGGTTATAAATACCCTCCTACGCCCACTTGGGCAGGGGTCGGCCATTAGAAAGGGGCAATCGAGATCCAAGCTTCCTGAGTTCAAGAAGACGATCCACGCGAGATTCCTCGAAGTTTAAGCCTTGACTTATTCTTGAGAAGAGTAGATATCTTACTTTGCTAAGATATTTGCTGAAGTTCTTGTTTCCTTTGGCGGCATCAACTAAACCCCGCCGATTCGACGATCGCCGCCGGTGGTCCACGGATTACGGCCCCCCATTGCAAAGTCCCACGAAAATAGGAGATCTACACTTGTAGCGTCTTTTGTTCGAGTTTGTGAGAGAGTTATTAAATTTCTTTGTAACTGAGAACCAAAAGTGTAATTTTCTCTAGTTTTACAAATGGAATCAACTTTCGACCCAAACACGATGGCGACCACAGTGGGAGTTAACGGTCTCGAGCCCGAGATCGTTGTGTCGCAGCCTTGCAGCGATCAGGCCGACCTCATGATCGATGGACTGGATTATTTCTTCGATCAAGCCAAGTTCGAAGAGTATCTCTCCTCTTCCTCATCGAAGTCCTCCTCACCCCGCAAACATCGGAGGATCACATCTCCTAAGAGGGAGGTTCGTTCTGTTGTGATGCATAGCGATTCTCGTTAAACTGCGGCGGGCGATTTCCCCTCTCAACAACACCCCGGTGGATCTCAAAGCCGGGAGCTCTGCTCAAGTTGACTCCTTCCAGAAGAAGGACTCATTCAACGAGATCTCAACTGATCTGACGAAGAGGGCTCGCCAAAGACGACGTCAAAAGATGGCTCGTCAATTAGCCAAGGCCCTGGAGTCGACGGATGGAGTTCATTACAATATGAACTCACGTTATCAGAGGCGTCAGCAAGCTACTACGCCTCAACCTCAATCCGCCAACATTTCTCCCAAGGAAGAATGGGTTCTCGTCAAAAGGACCCGATTGACAAGGAAGGAGCGCGCTCAAAAACGCCGTGCACGCTTTGCTCGAGCACGTGCTGTTGTTCGCAAGGCGCAAGAGTCAAAAGCAACCCATCAAACGGCTCAAAATTGCCAAGCATGGATCCCGAAGTCAACATCAAAATCGGCTCAAGAGTCTGTCTTGCCAACAGTTTTTAGCCGAGATTAAACGCTCTCGCCAACCGGTAGTTCAGCCGCCGCCAATAGCGGTAGCAGTAAACCGCCTCGCCAACAGATAGTCAACCGCCGCCAACAGCCAGGCCCTCTATGCCTTGACAAAAAATGGGCTTTTCCGCCCCTTTCTTCCACTTCTCCGGCTGAGGTATCAACCGTTAAGTCTGGAAATCCAACAACTTCAGTGTTTAGTCGTCTTGGTCCACAGCCAGGAAATAAAGGCAAGGTACCGGTGAAAAACGCTTGGATTACCCAAATTCAAAAGAGTCTTGAGCAAGCTGAAACATCTCAGGCTTCTAGAATTCCAATTGCATCTCGTTTGAGCATCCCTAAGGGGTCCACGAAGTCCGCTAAGAAGAAGAAGTTGAGGCAAGTGACTCGCAAAATCACGAGATGACCGGACCCTCGTGATTCATACGTAAGCAACTTCGGATGACGAAGCCAGCGGCGGAAGTTGTCTCTCAAATCAAATGGCCGGCGTCCCCAAAGAAGCGTGTCCTCTAATTAAGGACAACGTTACACTTGGGGGTGGAAGTGCAATTTGTGATAAACCACACCAACCACACCATCGGTGGGGTGGCAACACCGCGAAAGAGCGATTGATGAAATAGGTTGTTCTTGTTCGTGTGCACAATGATTAAGGCGTGGTTATCGGGATGTGCACATTGCGAATCGAGCGCTCACCCACAAAGAGCTTCGATATTGAGCGGCTTTCCTGTCGACAGCGGATGATCGAAGCGAGTCAAGACGACGTCGAAGAAGAAAGAGATCATCCATCCAATTTGATGAGTTTCCCGAAGTGACTATTAACATGGTGAACAAAGGGAAAGGACCGGCGACGGATGCAGATCCTGACCTCACTCCTGGAGGAAAGGTCGGGTCTCAGATTTCTCAGAGAATGTCTCGGTTGCAATTGCGAGCTACCCAACGCATCGACTACAAAAGGATGCATGAGGAAGAGTCATTTGAAGATGAAGCTTCCGACAGCAATTCGGCGATAGCTTCCGATGACACAATGTCAAGTGTTGGTCGCCATCCCAGAGAAGCTTTTGCAATTACTCCCGATGTCCTGGCTCAAATGTTACAAGAAGCCTTAGCCAAGCAAAGAGAAGAGCTTAAGGCCGAAATGAGAACAGAGATGGAGCTAGCCATGCAACAGATGAGGGAGTTGCAAACCCATACGGTTGCACAACAACACAGGTCGATCAACGACACGAAACAGTCAACAAGGTGGAGTTACCTACCATAATGCCCATAATATTGAAGACAGTGATTCGGAGATTGATGAACACATTTATGCTGATCAACCTCCAAAGAAAGCTGCATCTGATGCTCAAGGTGGAAATGGTCCAATTCTTCCTATTGGAAGTAATCCAAAACAAGGGGAGGATGATGGCGAAAGGATGAAAGAGCTTGAAGATAAAATCAATGCTTTGATGTCCGCACAGGAAGTCAAAAGGACTGGTATCCCGTGTCCATATCCTAGAGAGTGGGATTCAATTCCTTACCCACCGAAATTCAATTTGATCAACTTCACGCCATTTGACGGGAGAGGGTCACCTACACAACACCTGATCTACTTCAAGTCTCATTTAGGGGTGATCTCGGGAAATGAGCCTTTGATGGTTCGGTCATTCGTTGGTACCCTTCGCGGGGCTGCCTTCGATTGGTATCGAAGACTCAAGGCCGGGAGTATTAATTGCTGGGAGGAGATGGAAAGTTCTTTTCTCCACAACTTCTTCGATGACGACACCGAAGTCTCAATTGGAACCCTCTTGGATGAAAAGCAGAAGAATGGGGAGACGATTGACACTTTCGTTAAGCGTTTTCGCAATAAGGCCATAAACTGCAAAGATCTAATCACCGAGGAATTCATATTGCGGACGTGCCACAATAATCTCTCCATTGATCTGTTGGAAGTCATGGGGGTCGTCCCACCAACTACGTGGAAAGATCTGAAAATACGAGGAGAACAAGCCGAACGTTTCCTCAGAAGGAAGAAAGCTGAAAGAGGCGAAAAGATGGCTGACCCCTCAAAGGTAAATTTTGCCTCTCGCAACAGAGGAAAGACATCTGTGGCTGCTGTTGATGTAAATCAAACGTCGCAATTACGACCACGCCAACAACCTCGAGCAACAAAAGCTTCTAAATCGAATTCCACGGGACATACTCTTTCGAGAGATGAAGAAGTTCCGAGCATTTTCAAGCACCTCCTTGACAGCAATAAAATTAAGTTGCCACCTATTACAAATCAGGAGGAGGCTCACAAGACTTCAGATCCTAAGTACTGTGCATACCACAGGAGGATCCATCATCCTACCAAAAGTTGTTTTGTCCTTAAAGGCGGTATCGGGCTCTAATTGGCCGGGGTCATAACGTCAAAGTGGCGAACTTGGTGAAGCTCTTCGGCCTATCGTACTACGGCGGGATACCTACAAGAGCAACCCTGTGGGTACGAGGCGATCAAGCTTGTTAAGCTAAGCGGTAGCGGGGCGGTGATAAGGTCACAATGCCAATTAATGGGAAGTTCTGAAGAGATACTATCCTTAGTGTACTCGTGATAACCCGCCTTATGATGAAGGACCGGGTTTATCATATTCGATAGCCTAGAAATACTCTTCACCAATTTTACACCCACTATTTTGGATGATCAAACTTTTGAATAGTCACGGTCTCCAAACTCCCTTTGTGAAGCGAAGATAAGAAAATACCTTCTTTCCTTCATCTTACGCCAACTCTTCCGAATCTCCCACCAATCCTCTTCAATAGGATGGTAGGCCCACAAGAAAGTTGTCTCTGATAACTCCACTAAACTCTCCCACCAATCCTCTTCAATAGGATGGCAGGACCACGAAGAAAATAACTATCATGTTAATTATTACCTCTGATAGTTAATTCTTAGTTTAGAAATCAAATCTACTCCCACTGGGTCTAGTACGACTAAACCTTTAAACAGCTAGGGTCATTTTAAATTTTCACCCCCACTTGGTCAAAATTTCCAATAGTTAGGGCCAAACCATGTAAATTGGGTAATCAGACCTTCATGCAGTTAGGGTTATCCAAATTTCACCTTTTACTCACATGAGTTAAAAGGTATCTTCAGAGTCAAATGCCACGTGGCCTGACTCCAACTTGATTCTCGAAGTGGAGATCCCACTTTGAGTTTCTCTATAGATTCCTTGGTGCGCGTGCATCAGGAATCTGTTAACTCTCAGTTCGCGTGAACAAAGAGTTGTCAATTGAAGCGGAAGATAAGAAAATACCTTCTTCTTTTTCAATACAACGGGTTCGTCTTTGCCCCAAGAGAAGACACAACGGTTCGCTCTTTGCCCCAAGAAGACACAGCGGGTTCGTCTTTGCCCCAAGAGAAGACACAACGGGTTCGTCTTTGCCCCAAGAAGACACAGCGGGTTCGTCTTTGCCCCAAGAAGACACAATTCCAAAGCCTCATTATTCAATATCGTAGCATAGATATCATTACCTAATGACACCTAAACTATGCCTTCATGCATAGGGATATTATCTTTGCCCCTTATCGAGATAAGTGCATCTAACACATCTTTGTAGGGTAGTTAATTCTCGTAATAATTGGCCAGAGCCTCATTATTCAATATCGTAGCATAAAGTCTAAGAGAATTCACTCTTTTAGCACAACGTAACATGTAGAGCGGACTCGGATAATCTACATGCTAGCCCAACTCAAACGGTAGTTGGTAAAGGCTCATCAAATCCGTTGATGGCTGAGGATTTGCCAAAAATCCTATATCTATCATGCAAGCAATAACTTGAGACAGCGGGTTCACTCTTCCTGCCGGGGTCAAGCACTTTCTCCTACCGTGATTTTAATGCACTTTGTAACTCATTGCTAATGCAAATGCGCCATTACATCGCCTCCGGAAGCTCAAGCATGCTCGAGGCGGTCTGTGGCGGTCCTTTGGCGAGACACCTCAGTTGCCCTTCGCTTTTTCAAGTCAGACACTTTTAATTGCCAAGCACGAAGAGCGAAACATCGAAGTGTATTGATACTTCCAGATCTTGATGATTATCCTCTGCATGAGATTCAAGGCAGTATATTTAAGACAAATCGGTTCCATATTACATATAGAAGCTTTCCTGGAAATCTGATATTCAGAAAACCAGATGACGCTTTTTCTGAATGACTCTCAAGGCATTCAATCGCAACCCAAGCGATGACTTTCAAGATGAAGATGATTAGTCCAAAATCGACTTCGACATTTCAACCAATTCAAATACGAATGCAACAGTTATTGATCCCAAACTATGGTCGGCGTCAGCGTAGCGAGGTTTGGCGAAAACAAAACATGGGCCTCTTCTACAAAGTTCAGCGTTGAGCGAAGCAAAGCATCTTATCAAAAGTATTCGGACCCCTCGATAAAATACGAGGAGTCTCAAAACTTTGGAGGGTATCTGTAGGCATCAAAATTGCTAAAGAACCTCAAATATGACTAAATTATGAGAAGATCGAAGGACAACGTCGTCGAAATCTCAAGAAGTCAACACATGAGAAGATTGTGTCTGCTTCTGATCGCGAGACAGCGGTTTAATGCCTCGCCATGGCGAGACACTTGCTTATGTCTCGCCGTTAGCGAGACACTTACTTGTGCCTCGCCACGAAGCGAGACACCTTGATGTGTCTCGCTACTAGCGAGACACTTACTTGTGCCTCGCCACGAAGCGAGACACCTTGATGTGTCTCGCAACTAGCGAGACACTTACTTGTGCCTCGCCAAAGGAGAGACACCGAATACTTGAAGCGAGCTCGAAGGGTCTAAATCAATCTTTGGTGGGGCCCACTTGACTTTATCAGCAGAGACGCTCAGATACTTTAATGTGCGGTTACATCGCTGAAGATACCACTAGGCGTGATTTTAGAGCATTTAATCGTGCCTAAAAGCGAGGAAAACCGTTACAATAGGCTGGAGGGGCGACAACGCCTCGCCGGTCGTGGCTGACCCATATTACCTGGCAGCTAGCGGCCTACCTGCCAGCTAGTTAGCGGCGGCAGCCGAGGCATTTCGGTACGGCATGCTTGCACAAATGTCCAGCACTTATGACACTTATGTTTCTTCAGAGGGCACGTTTCCCAAAGGTTATAAATACCCTCCTACGTCCACTTGGGCAGGGGGTCGGCCATTAGAAAGGGGCAATCAAAGATCCAAGCTTCCGGAGTTCAAGAAGACGATCCACGCGAGATTCCTCGAGTTTAAGCCTTGACTTATTCTTGAGAAGAGTAGATATCTTTACTTTGCTAAGATATTTGCTGAAGTTCTTGTTTCCTTTGCGAAGCATCAACTAAACCCCGTCGATTCGACGATCGCCGCCGGTGGTCCACGGATTACGCTGGCCCCCGACAGCAAAGTCCCACGAAAATAGGAGATCTACACTTGTAGCGTCTTTTGTTCGAGTTTGTGAGAGAGTTATTAAATTTCTTTGTAACTGAGAACCAAAAGTGTAATTTTCTCTAGTTTTACAAATGGAATCAACTTTCGACCCAAACACCCACCAAACGTAGATTGGTCAAGGATTGCATCCTTTTTTTCTAAAGTTAATATAGCAGGTTTCCAAGAAACTAAGTTGAACTCTATCAGACCTAGTACCCTAAAAGCCCTTGGTGCCAATAGAATCACATCATGAGTTAATTTAGATGCCACTGATACCAGAGGAGGTGTTCTCCTTGGTTTGGGATGATTCCGTATATTCATGCTTCTCTTCAGCCATTGGCATTTTCTCTGTCACGGCCGTCCTCACCCACAAACCATCTAACTGGCAATTCATTGTCACCTCCATATATGCACCCCATGATAAAGAAGAAAGAGAAGTCTGCTGGTGGGAACTCAACAGATTAGAATCTCCTATCCCTTGCCTTGGATGGTCTTCGGTGACTTTAACATGACTCTTACTCTAGAGGAGAGGAGTGGTAGATCTGGATCCATTAGAGATATCAACATCTTCAAATCCCTTCTAGACTCCATCCATCTTATTGACCTCCCCCTCAATGGTAGAAAATTCACTTGGTCTAACATGAGACTTAACCCTATTATTGCCAGACTAGACAGATTTCTCATGTCTTCTAACTTTGCTAGTCACTTCCCTAACCTTTTGCAGTATGCATACCCATCCCCCTACTCTAATCACTGTCCTATTGTCTTGGATTATGGAGGTCCCTCTCCTCACCCTGTCTTTAGATTTGAAAAACCTGGCTCTCCAATCCGTCTTTAGTCCCTTATATCCAATCTTGTTGAAACTCCTTTTCATTTCGAGGAGAGAATTCTGGTTCCCTTCCCTTTAAGATTAAACTCATTAAAAAAAGGCTAAAGTGGTGGAAAAAACATACCTTTGGATCTCTTAAACAAAAAAAAATCTAAAATGTTAGCTTGTCTTGACTTCTTGCATTCTGCAGAAGAGATCAGACCCCTCTCTATTGAAGAGTTTACTTCTAGACATAAGATTAAAGAAGATCTCTTTAGTCTAGCCAAGGAAGAGGAAACCTACTGGAAACAAAGATCTAGAGTGCAATGTCTTAGGGAGAGTGACAACAACACCTCATTCTTCCATCAAACAGCCACATACCATAGAAGAAGAAACTTCATCCTAACCTTCTGATCCAAGGGAACCTTCTTACCAAAGACCTAGACATCCAACAAGCCTTTTTTGATTTTTTTTCTCCAAACTCTTCCTCCCCAAAGATAACCAAAAGTTTGAAGTGGACTGGCCTCTTTTATACCCCTAAGGCCCCGTAGATCTATCTTGTCTCAAATGCCCTTTCTCACAGGAAGAAATTAAGAAAGCCGTCTTTGACCTCCATCCGGACAAATCCCCTGTGCCTGATGATCTCCCAATCCTTTTTTATCAATAATTTTGGGACCTGATCAAGAATGACATCTTCTCCTTCTTCCACTCTCTATTCCTAGATACTCAACCCATCTATAAGATCAACTCTTCTTTCAGCTGTCTTATCCCTAAATCAGACGGGGCTAACAATCCTAAGGACTTCAGACCTATCAATTTACTCAACAACATCTTTAAAATCTTCACCAAAGTCCTGGCCAACAGACTTGGCCCCTTGCTTTCCTCCCTTATAGACAAAACCTAATCGGCCTTCCAGGAGGGTAAGTCCACCCTTGACTCCATCCTCCTAGCCCACGAGATGATCCATCACTATTCTTCTGGTAATAAAGAAATCTATGCCATTAAGGTAGATTTCATGAAAGCATTCGACTGTGTTAATTGGGACTTCCTCCTTACCCTTTTGAAGGCTAGGGGGTTTGGTAATAAATGGTGTCATTGGATTGAGCACATCCTTAAATCCTCCAAATCCTCCATCCTAGTGAATGACTCACCTACCAAGTTTTTTCAATGTTATCGTGGTTTAAAACAAGGTGACCCTCTATCCTCCATGTTGTTTCTCCTAGTAGTGGATGTTCTTAACAAAATATTGATTCCTAGTGCTTCATCGGGAGACCTTTCTATGCTTAACGTCATAGGGGATCTCAAACTCATTAGATCTCTTCAGTTTGCCGATGACACCCTCATCTTTTGTAAGGCCAACAACCAAAACCTCATTGTCCTGAAAACTATTTTCTATATTTTGAAAACATCTCAGGCCTGTGCATCAACTATGCCGAAACTAACCTGTTTTATCTAGGTAAAATCCCGTTCAGAGGCAACCTCCTAGCCAATTCTATGAACTGCTCTTGTGGCACCCTTCCCTTCATCTACCTTGGTCTTCCTCTAAAGAGAGGATTCCTTTCCAAACGTGAATGGCAACCCCTACTAGACTATTTCTCCCGTAAGCTATCCACTTGGAAAAGTAAAACCTTATCTATAGGTGGGAAACCCACTCTACTAAATTCAATTCTATCGTCCCTCCCCTCTATTACAAGTCATTCTTTAAGTTACCTTCTTGGCTTATCAAGGCAATCGACAAGATTAGGAGAAATTTTTTTTGGAGTGGTAACCAGCAGACTTCTGGATTTAAATGCTTAGTCACATAGGATCAAGTGTGTAAATCCAAACAGGAAGGAGGTCTTGGTGTCTCTAATCTATCCACCTTCAACCAAGCCCTCCTCTCCAAGTGGTTATGGAAAACTCTTGACCGCAACTCCTTCATAAGCCAAATTATCAACTCCCTGTACTCTAAATATCATTCCAACCCTATGCACACCTCCAAAAGGTTCAGCATCTAAATTTATGTATGATTTGCATTCTATTCACCATGCTTTTTCCAGTCTAGTGCAATGAAATCTTGGAGATGGAGCTACTATAAGGTTTTGGGAGGACAAGTGGACTAGACACAACTCCCTTAGAAGCTTATTCCCAAGAGCCTTCAATCTGACTTTCAATGTCAACTCCAATATACAATCTCAAGGATTCACCCTCAACAACTCCTGGAATTGGCACCCACTCCTGAGAAGAGGTTCTTCTACTGAGGAGAAAAGTAAAATCACAGCTCTGTACGATTACCTTATTTCTTTCAGTTCTCCCAATCCAACCTCTCAAGAAAGACTTTGGTAGCCTTGGCATCCATCTGGTACTTTTACAGTGAATTCTTTCTACTCCCTCAACAACAGTGGAGGTAGACTCTCTAACTCATACTCTTTTACTTGGAAGTCCATCATCCCCTCCAAGGTTAAAGTCTTCTTTTGTATTCTTATCAAAAGAAGACTCCAAACCAAGGAGAATTTACTGAAAAAAGGATGGACAAGTGATCCAAATTGCTCTTTCTGCAATCAAGATTTAGAAACTGACCATCATCTATTCTATGACTGCCCCTACACGAAAGAAGTTTGGTCACACATTCTCTCTTGTCTTCCTTCAGAGCCTTGGCCTGAGGACTTTAACTCTCTTATAGCTTCAAATGGAAGCTTCTTATCAAACAATAGATTTATATCTCTCTGGAAAGTGATACTACCTACTTTCTGCTGGTGCATATGGAGAAGCCAAAACAACACTATTTTCAACAACTCCAAGATCACAAACCCCCCCCCCCCCAAATTAGCTTCTAACATAGCACAATTTATGTTATTTTGGACAGGATTTTCCAACAGTAAAAAGGCCGAGCAAGTGCATAAGACTGCTTGCGAACAAGGGATGAGGAACTTGATGCAGGAAGAAGTGGAAGACGCAGTTGGAGACAACTTCCCAAATGCCCCATAGCATCTCTCATCAACAGTGCTTTTGTCTTAGTATTTTCTGGGTTAAGCTTTGGTCTCAAGTCTTGTGGTTGTGTAGGAAGTTAAACTGTATTGTAGGCAATAAAAATTGCCTTAATCCCTACACAGCAACTCGGAATGAGCAAAAGAGCTTAAGGGTCCATCTGAGTGAAGTCGGGTCCGCCTAAAGGTTAAGTTCACCTGAATGCTTGACTTTACAAAATAGACAAAAGTGCTGATATCTCTCGAACCGGAAGGAATTGGGCAAAATGACCAAAACAATTGGCTCCGTCTCGTCGAGATAATCGATTTTCATATATAATTCGTCCGGTTCCGACGTACGGCTTGAAAGTTACGACCTGTTCGTCGTAGCATGTTCTCACGTAAGCCTTAGAAAATGCTAAGAGACAAAGGGAGGTTAAGCCACAGGCGCGAGGCTCGACACTCAACCGGGTTCGCGACGCGGAGCGGAGTTCGATCTTAACACGAGGTTCGCATGAGAAACGGCTCAACAATGGTGCGGCGAGGTTAGCCTACAGCGGTGGTGCAGAGGCTCACCCACAACGTCAAAGTTTGATGAGGCTCGCCCACAACGCCAAAGTTTGATGAGGCTCGCCCACAACGTCGAGATTGAGCGAGGCTGCGCCTACAGAGTAGTTTGAGGCTGCGCCCCATCAAAGTCAAGCGAGGATGCGCCAGCGTGGCTTCGACACTCAACGAGGTTAGCCTACGGCGGTGAACCTCGACATTCAACGAGGTTAGCCTACGGTGAACCTCGACATTCAACGAGGTTAGCCTACAGCGATGAACCTCGACATTCAACGAGGTTAGCCTACGGCGGTGAACCTCGACATTCAACGAGGTTAGCCTACGGCGGTGAACCTCGACATTCAACGAGGTTAGCCTACGGTGAACCTCGACATTCAACGAGGCTGAACCGGTCTGCGCTTCAAAGCGAGACTTGATCAAGAGGCGGACTTCGACCTCAATCTGAGGTTCTCCGTGGGCGGAGTTCAATCTTTACATGAGCATCAAAGTGTGTCAAGGCTTCGCTGCGGCGTCGATGAATGCGGCGAGGTTAAGCCAGCGGCGGTGGCTTAGCAGCTCGCCCGCCACGAGTCGGCGAGGTCCCTTGCGCGTTTGTTGTAGCGGTTGCGCTCATGGCGGCCAGCTCTTTGTAACAGCCAGCGTTCTTGTAGAAGCAGCGTTAGCGTAGCGGCCTACGATTCTGCGGCGGCTCAATAAATAGCTAAAAGCCAGCGGAGGCGGGTGGCTAGGCTGGAAAAAGTCTGAGAGCTTTTGGAAAATCAAGCACTTGCGCAGGAGAGATCAGGAACCTCTTCAACAATCTCAAGATCGTCTGCAACTTTGTTCTGATCGTCAACGGGAAGCAATCTCGACTTGAGCATCGAGTGAAGCATCCTCTCGCCACCAAGAACCCATACAAAAGAGGAGTCAAATCAATCTCCTCTTCCTCTGTAATCGAGAGAATTTGATTGTAACACATTCGTCCAATCAATAAACATTTTTCGACCCTCTGAGAAGATGGCGACCACGATGGGAACAACCGTTCATTAGATGGCGGTGGTGGCATGTCAGACAAGGTTGCAGTCGGAACCGAGGTTCAAGCCTTGGTTATCGAGTTTGATCAGAGGAAATACGAGGAATTTCTTTCCTCTGGGGCATCTAACCCAGTGAAGACACGCAAGTGTCGTCGAGTCGTATGAGACTTCAGCCCGTTAACCTGGCTGAATCCTCTCGAGTGAACCTCGACGATCGACCCTCTGTCTCTCAAGGACAAGGCTCCAAAAGTTAACATGCGGGCTAAGGAATGGGTTGTTAAGCAACCCAAGTCCACTTCGGATGTTTTAGCCAAGTTTTGGCGAGCCTCGCCCGCTGTGAAGCCGGACCTTCTAAGGGTCCACTCTCGAGCGTGCGGACAGCGTCGATGTGAGAACCAAGCTTCGGCCGGCGTGCTCGAGCTCACGGTCCGTTGGGCGGATTCCACTATCGTCGAGAGAAAATCAGCGAACCTCGTTATCATCAAAGGGTTCGTTCAAAACAAGGCGAATGTAAGCCCCGGTGCGAACCTCGTCTACAAGGCGAGCGTCGCCCGGTGCGAACCTGCGTCTACAAGGCGAGCGTAAGCCCGGTCGCGAACCTGCGTCTACATGGCGAGCGTCGCCTAGCTGCGAGCCTCGTCCAAGTGGCAAACCTCGCCAACAATGTGAAGTCCCCTTGAAAAGAGATGAGCCTCGTCTGCTTGGCGAATTTCGCCAACAACATGACGAACGTCGCTCTGTTGACGAACCTCGTCATGGCAAGCATCCAAATGATGAACCTCGTCATCATGAACCTCGACGTGGGGTGTTATCAAAGCAAGTGGACGAACCTCGTCGAAGGAAGCGTCAGAATGACGAGCCTCGTCGTAGGAAGCGTCAGAATGATGAACCTCGTCATCTTAAACCTATCCAACAACATGAGGTCCATTCTGAACCAGATGAACCTCGTTCAGATAGCGAACCTCGCCATAAGCTTCGCAGCCCGAGAACCAAAGGAAATGGCAGCCTCTCGAGGTCGCCAAACTTCGACTCGGAGAGCCTCTCTCATCTGAGCTCGTTTTGAGAATCAGCGGAGGAACACCCCTCGATCTCGTGATTACCTCACTTTCGCAAGCGTGATGCTAGTCATATGCAATCTCATTGCTTCTTTGTGAAGCTTATCTACGTGATCGCGCCCAATGTTCATCGACACACCAACCGGTTTTGAGTGATTATCGGACACATCAACTAGACGAAGGCGGTTTCGCCATAAGAAACAAGCGAGAGGTCATTCCGGGTGACTATTAACATGGTCGGAGAAGCGGAGCAAGACCCAATGGCGATCTGAATCGTCGACCACGAATATTCTCGGAGTTCTGGCGCATTAATCAATAGTCAAAGCCTATCGAAGCACCGATCTCCGTCTGGGGTGACAATCCCTTTGACAATAGCCAATTGGTAGGGGTACCTCGAAGAATTTGAGAACTCCGGCATCGCTCGTCTCAACCGAATCTCGATTTTAGTGATCGGTGAGTGTCCTCATGGCGAGCGAGAAGAAGAGATGAGTGCGAAGGATTGAAGAGCAACAAGCTACCATTCTTGCGCAACAAGAATCTATCGGCGTTTAGAAATAATGATGGAGAAACTTGTAGGCAAGAAGAAGACGAAGGAGGATCAAATCGAAGCGAAGACTACGAGAGGGATCATGATGTCCATTCAATGTCATCTGAAGGTCGAATCCAGCGTACAAAAGAGCAAGATCATACGCTTCGTGATTTCCAAAGGCATTTGGATGCTCTTAAACTCAAGGGCAATCTAAGAATTTGGGGTGGCGAGGCCATACCCTATAGAATGGGATGATGTCCCATATCCTCCAAAATTCAAGCCACTTAACCTAGTGCAATTCGTGGAAAAAGCTCTCCGTCGCAACACATCTATTATTTCCAAAGCATAAGCCGGGCATATAGCAGTGCGATCCTATTATGACCCGATTATTCATCGGCACTCTTAAAATTAGCTTTGAGTGGTTTGAAGGTTAGAGCACGGTTCTATCGGCTCTTGGAAAGATGTGCAAAGGCTTTTATGGCCGATTTTTCGATGATGACGAGGTGTCTATGGCCACTTTGTTGGCGAAAAGCAAAAGGCGGAGTTTGTCGGCACTTTAGTCAGCGATTTGAATCGAGTCCTTGCATTCGGGACCAGGTCTCGAGGCGACATTCATCGGGATGTCGCGAGCCAACCTCTCGATCAACATACTTTGAAGATGGGTGCGGTTGAAGCACACTCTTGGAGGGACTTGGTGAGGCAAGGGGAGCAAGTTGAGAACATGCTTAAGAGGATCGAAGAACGGGATTCGTCATAAAAGGGGTAATCGTAACAATTTTATTCCTCAAAAGCAATCGAAGGGAAGGAGACTTTGGTAGTGGAAACCCAACCTACTTGAGACCCTTCAAGCGTAAATCGAATGTTTCGATACCGCCCTCGTGAGGAAGTATGATTTCAAGGATGACCAGGTTGTCCGATTTTCAAGACTTTGCTCAAGATGAACAAGATCAGCAGGAAATGAAGAAGCGGGAGGAGGCTTCAAGGACAAGCGATCAAAATCTGCATGTACCATCGAATGGTACATCATCCGACAGGTCATGCTATATCTTGAAAGACAAGATCCAAGTCTTGTTAGAGGCGGGGTTATGACTCTGGGAGGATCGAGAAGAAGGTGTGCGCAAACATGGTGGCTCTCAATTTGGCGACTTTGCGAATTCAAGTGCGGGGATGGTGTAAAACCGATCCATCAGCGGAAGCGAGTTGTGAACCGACCTCCAACGGCGGGAGGCACAAGGTATGGTCCCTTACACTACCGAAGGCGAATTATGTGGGTTCACCCCGACTTGTTATCGGATGAACAATGGACTTCTTCAAAGTCAAAGGAAGAACTTAGCGCTCTGCTGCTTGGCGGAAAAGAACAAATCGTCCGAGCCGCACCCTGTACCGGCGTTGGCCACCGTGGTGGAAAAGAGTTCTTAAGGGAGTATCGAGGCAACACGACATAGCGACAAAGGCAAGTTAGTGAGCCCAAACAAGGGAGGTCCGCTACAACAAAGCGCTCGGGGAAGGACACACACGAAATGTTGAAGGCCCCTTTCGGTTCGATGTTTTAGCCCAACTCTCCAACATCCGTGAGGATCACTTTATTTGAACTCTTACGGCTTTCTCAATCTACCGAGAAAAGCTCTGCGAAAGCATTGGCGGACAACGAAGCCTTTCTCGCTCATTTCCGACTTCGAAATTTGTGCCCAATGTCACCGAGGTCTTCAAGGGCCAATACCTTGCATTACCTTCTCCTCGGAGGACATGCAAGTGAAGAACTTCGAAGCATGATAGGCCATTATACTTTACCGTTACATTGGCTCTGTCGAATCAGCAGAGCTCAAGTTGACTCGGGATGCATTGAGTATCATCCCATTGAGAATTATACAACATCTTGGGATACCGCTGCATCGTTTAGCGACAGCGGGACTACCATCTACGGTTTCAATGCCACCAATTCCGCCCTTAGGCAAAATCAAACTTCGGATGCGGATAGGAGACTTGAAGGCGGGCGTCACCTTTCGTCATTGATCTTTGATACATCCTATAATTTGCTATTGGGTGGACCACGGATCCATAAAACTTGATCGTCTGTCTACATTGCATCAATGCATGAAGTATGTAGATGAAGAGGGATGGTTAAAACATTGGTGTGAAGGCAACCATTTAAAGGTGTGGAGAATTATTTTCTTGATTCTGTCCACTACCTTGAGGAAGGCCAAACCGATGAACCACGGTCGAGGACTATGGCGGAAATGAAGTGACATAGAGTCAGAACAAGGAGTTGTTTTCAATGATGTAAAACCCTTTGTAATCGATCTGAATGATCACGATGGCGATATCGTCGTTTTCAATGAAAATTATGATTTGGCTACGCCAGGGTGTTAAAAGTCATCTTGACTTAATGTCGAGAAATTACATACGGTTGTATCTTTGAACCTACTGCACATGCCAATTGATTAGTCGTTCATGATGACCCAAAGGCATAATGACTCTTCATAGCGGTTTTGTGGTACCGGCCGGGAATAGTGATCGAAAGACATTATCCTTAGGAAGATCAATCGGCCGTCATAAAAGCGAGCTAGAGCAGCCCAAAGCGGAGGAAAAGGAACCCCAATTCTCATATTTCGCCAGCGGCGCGAAATTTGATGAAAAATGGGGTATGATTTCCTTCGCAAATAAGAACTAAGCTTCTGGAAAAGGTATCAAGACACCAATCCGATGCTTATGTCGGGAAGGCTGACGATGATTATTATCATAAAACTTCGTAAAGGGTTGGGATATGAATCACCATCATTACTCATGGCATGTCGAGGCGAGGCGATTGAGCACTCATCGTGCAGAGCAGTTTCACAGGATTAGAAGTCGATCTGAGGACATGAATTCCGGTCCACGATGGCCAATATGGCTGCGGCCGATCAACTTGAGATTCAAGAGGATGATCGGTTGTCATTATTGAAGATCCACTAAGTCAACAGCTTCGGGATGCAATGGGAACATCGTTTTGAACAACGAGGCCGCCCAAGATGACAAAATAGTTCGAGTAAATATGGGGGCGAAGCTAATCCAAAACCCATATTTATAAGTGATAGTTTGACCGAGGAAAAGGAGAACCTCATCGGCTTTGAGTGCGAGAATATATCGATGTCTTCGCTGGAGTTATGAAGATATGCACGGTTTAGACCCTCAAGTGGCTATGCACCACCTTAATATCAAACCGGTGCTAAGCTGTTAAGCAACGACAGCGGCGATTTTCCCCTCAAGTCATGAAGGCCATCGAGAATAAAATCGAGTCGAAGCGGGAGTTCATTCGGAGGTTCAACACCCATTTGGGTAGCCAATATAGTACCGTTTTGAAGAAAAGCGGACCGAATCCGCCAGTATTATTACGATTCACAGAATTTAAATTTAGCATGTCAGAAAGATGATTTTCCTCTACCAATCACTGTTTGGGTTGAAAGTTGATTTCTTTGTCGTTTCCATTGCAAAACTTAAGAAAATTACACCTTAATTTTCAGTTACAAAGAAATTTGAATAACTCTCTCACAAACTCGAACAAAAGACACTACAAGTGTAGATCTCACATTTTAGTGGGACTTTGCAATGCTTGGGGGCGCGTAATCAGTGGACCCAAGCGTGATCGTCGAATCGGCGGGGTTTAGTTGATGCTTATAAAGGAAATAAGAACTTAAGCAAATATCTTAGCCAAGTAAGATATCTACTCTTCTCAAGAATAAGTCAAAGCTTAAGCTTCGAGGAATCTCAGGTGTAGATTGTGTTCTTGAACTTTGGAAGCTTGGATTCTCTCTCTCTCCTTGCAAAAGCTCGGTTTTGTTTGATCTCGATTGCCAAATGCCGATCCACAGCGAGTGGATGTAGGGGTATTTATAGTCCTTGGGAAGCGTGCCCTCGAAGAAACACAAGTCATAAGTGCTCCACATTTGCGGTTAAGCGCGGGCTCAGCGCCTCGGCCAATTTGCCTGCTTTGGCGGCGGCGTCGAGCTACCTGTGGCGGCGATATGCTGCCTAAGCTAGCTGGCGGCGTCGTCCCTCGGTATTTGTTATGCGGTTTGGCTACTTTTAGGCATGATTAAATGCCTAAAATCACGCCTAGTGGGCGTGTTTTCAGCGATGTAACCGCCCATTAAAGTATCACGAGCGTCTCTTTGCGTTGATAAAGTCAAGTGGGCCCCATCGGCATTGATTTAGACCCTTCAAGAGCTCGTTTCAAATTCGGGTTGTCTGCCTTTGGCGAGACACAAAATATGCCTGCTATGTGAGACACATCAAGGTGTCTCGCTAGTGGCGAGGCACAAACAAGTGTCTGGCTAATAGCGAGACACATCAAGGTGTCTCGCTAGTGGCGAGGCACACCGCAGTCTGCAGCTTGTAGCGAGGCACAAACAAGTGTCTCGCTTCGTGGCGAGGCACAAATAAGTGTCTCGCCTTGGCGAGACACAATCTTCCCATGTGTTGAATTCTTGAGATTTCGGCGGCGTTGTCCTTCGATCTTCTCATAATTTAGTCATATTTGAGGTTCTTGACAATTTTTGATGCCTCTGGATACCCCTCCAAAGTTTTCGGACTCCTCGTATTTTATCGAGTGCGGAATACTGGATAAGATCTTGCTTGCTTACGTTCAGCGTTAAACTTTGTAGAAGAGGCCCATGTTTTGCTTGGTTTCTCAAACCACAGTGCGATGTCGCTATCCATATTCTGAGTTCAATAACTGTTGCATTTGTATTTGAATGGATTGAAATGTCGAAGTCGCTTTGGACTAATCATCTTCATCTTGAAAGTCATCACTTGGGTTGTGATTGAATGCCTCGAGAGTCATTCAGAGAAAAAGCGTCATCTGGTTTTCTGAACATCAGATTTCCAGGAAAGCTTCTATATGGAATATGGAATCAATTTGTCTTGAATACACTGCCTTGAATCCCGTGCAGAGAATAATTATCAATATCTGGAATTGTCCCACTTGAAGCGGCGAGGCAATCGAAGTGTCACAAGCTTGGCCCGGCGGTGGACACCTTACCGGCTTGGCGGAGTTGGACTACCATTTCGAATAAGCGGTACGTATAAAACCGACACTAGGGTTTTAACCCCATTCGACCCCCCGCCTTCTAAACTTCAAAATCTTCTCAAACCTTCCCAAATCCTATTTTGATCTTCTACTAACCCAAGAATCCCCTCAAACTCCTCAAATTAGTTCCAAAGATCTCTCTTTTAGATCTAGGGTTTCGTTCGGTTTCTTTGAGATTTAAATCGGTTTAGATCAGTTCTCCCTCACAAAACCGAGCTTTTTCTTGATCCTATATCAGATCCGAGCCCTTTTCATTGAACCCTAGGGTTTCTTCGAGCCTTTCTTGCCTCGAGTCCCATACAAACCCTAGCTTTCCTCTTGTTCAAGCCAAAAATCGATTTTTATCATGTCTCCCAAAGGTCTCGTCCCCAAGGCCAAATCCGTTCCCCAAACCTCGATGTGAAGAAATTTGCCTCGTCTTTTGGGGGTGAGTTCTTCTCGATATATGTATTTATTTTGGGTTGAAAAGTTTGCATTTTTGTATAAAATCCTCATTTGTTCTCCTTTGCGAGGCATTTGAGAAGAGTCGAGGTCCTCCTTTGTGTGGATGCAGGCAAAAACAAGTGTTTTGCATAGCGAACATCTGTCAAATCAACGAACAAAGCTTGATTGTCGTGTTTCTTGGTGATCGAGTACATCTCGCTTCTGGCGAGCGATTGGGGCTATCTCATTCTTTGGCGGATTGAAGCTGTCTACAAATACAGTCGATTCGAGGCTGTCCATTGGCCGAGCGGTTGTGATTGTCTCACCATCTTGTGGCGGCTTGAGCTGTCTCGTTCTTTGGCGAGTCGGTGTCAAACACTTAGCCATTTTGATGTTAATTTTAACTTCGGCACTTATAAGTGTATGTGTGCTGCGGTTGAGTTTCCCCTACGGCATTTGGTGCTCATGAGCCAAGTGGATTACCGCGACTCGTGTTTTCCTCTTCTCAAGAGATGCCACTAGTGGTGATGCTCCTAAACCGGTCCAAATCGCCTCGAAATTAGGCGTTAGAACATGGTGATCGTCGTGATTTCTGAAGAATGATCACCGGCGCCCTTGACAAAAATGTCGGATCCACGAGATAATGAGGAAGTCCGGCTATTTATTGGGGATTACATTGCGGATCGAAGCCTTATCTGTTGGTGAACCATGGTATGAAGGTGATGGCTCTAATCTTTATTTACCTCCGTTTGCCCACCATCATTCACTCTTGCGGCTACACAATTTATCGGTTAAGAGGAATATGTCGGAAGTGGCGAAGATTTGGAGCATACTGCTGATATATATCGGCAAAGCTGATTCGAGTTCTAGCGACAAGAACTATATTGAGGCTTTACGAACCTTGTGGGTCGGGGCGACCCACCTCATGATGAACTGATGGTCAAAGGCGACACATTGAAGAATCGCTTGGCCAAAATAGGAAGGAAGTTGCCTCTAAGAAATCTCACCGTGCCGGTTGGGTACATTCTCTGCCGGCGATGGTGGACACGGATGGCGGCTTACGTTCTCGGCCAGATGGAGTTGGGAACTCAAAGAGATTGATTATATGTTCCCATCCGTGCTAGCATGTATGGAATTCCTCCCGGCTCATATCATTTCCTCGCATTCTTGGAAATCTACAACGGATACTGACACCTTCGGCGAAGAATGGGGAATTGGGTCTACCACTTCATGAGATGATGAAGGTTTCGGTCTTAGATGGGTGAAGCACCATATCAAGAATATTTTCCGTCAATCGGCGATTGAGGGAAATGAAAGAAGAGATCACTGTTTATGAAATTACGTGGGGTGACTTGCCACTATCAAGGCTGCAATAGCGGCGGTGGGCGTGAAGGCTAGGAGGCTTAGCCATAAGCGGTTCGCCCGATATCTATTCGAGAACTTAGAGGGTGGCGAGGATGTAAGTGAGCGAAAACCTCCACTCCTTCTACCATCAACAAGGCGATTGCAAAGATAAATGCCCAATCCTTCACTACCCCATATCTTTGAGGGTAAAATTCCTAAGGGGCGAAATTTGAGACTTTCTTGTGGCGGCTACAAGCGAGATCAAGCCACAAACTCTCTTGGCGGGCTACTTGGCTATCGGTTGAAGAAGTGTGTAGTCATTACCAATCTTCAGATGCTGCCTTTAGAAGTGCTTTTCGGTAGTTGGTGGTCACGGTCGTCGCCTTTCTCTTCTTAGGCAATGGTGTGAGATATTCATGGTGGACTCGATGGATAGTCTCGGTTTTATCCACAAGGGTAAAGGGTCTTCAAATGACATTCCGGTAGTCAAAGTAGAAGCTGCCGTATCGTATTTGATGGCACGGCTCGTCTTCATCGTCGGATCGATGGCGACCCGACATAGTAGATTATGAGGCGCCTTATTCACGGATCTTGGAAGAATGTAAGTGGAAGCGACGGCAGATGCGAGCGTCTGTGATTCAGTTGCTAAGAGTTGGGAATTCTTCAAATGTTTTCCTAACTTTTAGGCCGATATGATGAAATGCTTGTAGATCTTCTTTGGGCCTAGCGGAAGTCGAACTAATGGATCTTGGTTGCTTCCGATGGCTAATGAACATTCGCATTGGTTACGATCTTAGGGTGAAGAATTCTGTGACATCGAGCCTTATCTCCCATGCAGCTTCTCCGATCAATTCACTCACGTTCAGATCTACATCGGAATCCAAATCGGGAATGAAGACTCATGGAGGTCTTATTGGCGGTGCAGCGCTTGGTATTGGAACATAAGCGGTGCACCATGCCAATTCGATCTCCTGGCTGCTTAGAGGCGAAGCTTGGATGACTTTCCTATCGCAAATGGCTCATTGCGACTAAGCTTCCGCGAGTAGAACATAGCAGAGCCTACACCAACCCGTGCTTCCCCAAGCGAGCTCGTCCTTCAAAGAAATCAAAAGGCAAGAAGAAGGTCGCCAAGAAGAGAGTGAAGAAGAGGAATTTGATTATCTGATCCACGCCGAAGAAGAAAAGCGGCTGATGGTCAGCGAGAGATCCAGTGGGCGAAGTTATAGTGCCATCGCCTCGCCGCTCTCGGTTCGGCGGGATGTACGGTCAAACCCTCTTCGTGTTCCACCTCTTCCGGCGTCCTTTGAAGCGGCCTGCGCGAAGGTCGTTCTTACTATCCCAGGATGGCCGGTCGAGAGCGGGGAAGAAGAAGAAGAAGAAGAAGAAGAAGCGGCCAGAGCTTATACTCGAAAGGGCTCGTCCATCACCGGCCTCCACCTTGTTGGTTGGTTTGGTGTTGGTGGACCCGGGTTGTTGTATTACTGTAGTATGGGTTTGCAACTCCCTCATCATTGCATGGCTAGCTCCGTCTCTGTTCTCATTTGACCTTAAGCTCTTCTCTTTGCTTGGCTAAGGCTTCTTGTAACATTTGAGCGGGACGCCGGAGTAATGGTAAAAGCCTCCCTATGGTGGCGACTCATACTTGAAGCGATGTCGTCTGAAGCTATTCTTTGGCGGTCGGAAATTTCATCTTGGATGATTCTCCTTCATGCATTCTTCTATAGTCAATGCGTCGTAGCTTGCAATTGCAATCGGGACATTTTAAGAAATCGAGACAGACCTTTCCTCGGGGAGTAAAGTCACGGATCTTCATCATTTACGGTCTTTTCCTTTATTTACCATGTTAATAGTAACTTGGGAAGTTAGATAGGTTCGAATGGTAGATCTTCTCTTTCTTGAGTCGCCTTGACTCCATCTTCAAATCTTCGTTCTTTGGCAAGGAAAGCCTCTCGAATCTTGAAGCTCTTTGTAGTTGGCGTTTGATTGAACGGGCACATCGACAATAGCGTCTTGATTAGTTGTGCACACGAGCAAGAACAACCTATTTCATCAATCGTTCTCTTTAGGTATTTACTACTGACTGATGACCACGGTTGATGTGGCTTGTCCTTGGTTGTACTTTAAGCCCCAAGTATAGCGTTGCCCTTAAGCGGAGGACCGTCTTCTTTTGGGCGTCGATCGATCGACTTGGGAGGCACCTTTGATGTTTTAACTTCATCCATGAAATTGTCTTGGCATGGATCATAAGTGTTTTATCATCTCTCGTGACTTCACGAATCCTGCGCCTCAAGTTCTTCCCTTTAGTAGACTTCGCGGACCTTGCGGGATGCTCAAGCGAGATGCAATTGGAATTTTAGAAGCTGAGATGTTTCGGCTTGCTCGGGACTCTTACGGGTGGGTAATCAAGCGTTTCTTCGATACTTTGTCTTTATTTCGGTGGACCAAGGCGACTAAACACTGAAGTTGTCAAATTTCCGGGCTTAATTGTTGTTATCTTAGGAGAAGTGAATGAAAGGCGGAGAAACCAAATTCTTGCTAAGGCATGGAAGGCTTCCTTCTTTGTGAGGCGATTAAATCTGTCCCGTGAGCGGTTGCTACCTTGTTGGCGAAGCGGCAAGCTTATCTGCTAGTGCTGAAGCTTTCAGCTATCGGTGAAGAGGCAGACTCTTGGTGATAGACCGGGACCCAAATTTTGTGATTTTGGGTCGATTCCTTGGTTGATTTAGACTCTTGCGCCTTGCGAACAATAGCGCGAAGCGAGCAGCGTGCGATTGCTTTGGCAGCTCCTTCCTTGTCAATCGGGTCCTTTTGGCGAGAACCCATTCTTCCTTGGGAGGAGTGTCGGTAGGATTGAGGTTGAGGTGTTGTAACTGGCGGCGCCGATCCGCATGAAGTTAGTGTTGTAATGAACTCCGTCTGTTGATTCCATGGCCTTTGCAAGTTATGCGGCCATCTTTGGCGTTGTCTCGGCGAGCCCTCTTCGTCAGGCGGTTGAATCTTGTTGAATGACTCCTTACGAGGAGTCAAGCAGCGAGCTCGGCTTTGAATCCGCGGGGTGTTGTTGAGAAAAGCCTCGTGCTGGCCGAGCGAGAATGGTTCGCATCTGTGAAGAACCTCCCTCTTAGGAGATGAGATCCTCCGATGTTTGCGGGGTGAGGAGGACTTCGATGAGGAAGAGGAGAGATATTCTTGAACTTGGCTTGATCGAAGAAATAATCGATCCATCGACCATGAGTGAAGCAGTCGTACAAGTGCGACACCGATCTCGGGCTCGAGACCGTTAGCTCCACTTTGGTCGCCATCGTGTTTGGGTTGAAAGTTGATTTCTTTGTCGTTTCCATTGCAAAACTTAAGAAAATTACACCTTAATTTTCGGTTACAAAGAAATTTGAATAACTCTCTCACAAACTCGAACAAAAGACACTACAAGTGTAGATCTCTGTTTTAGTGGGACTTTGCATGGGGCGGCGTAATCCAGTGGACCAAGCGGCGATCGTCAAATCGGCGGGGTTTAGTTGATGCTTCGCAAAGGAAATAAGAACTTAAGCAAATATCTTAGCCAAGTAAGATATCTACTCTTCTCAAGAATAAGTCAAAGCTTAAACTCGAGGAATCTCCGTGTAGATTGTGTTCTTGAACTTTGGAAGCTTGGATTCTCTCTCTCTCCTTGCAAAAGCTCTGGTTTTTGTTTGATCTCTGATTGCCAAATGCCGATCCCCGGCCCAAGTGGATGTAGGGGGGTATTTATAGTCCTTGGGAAACGTGCCCTCTGAAGAAACACAAGTCATAAGTGCTCCACATTTGCAGTTAGCGCTGCAAATAATCGCCATACTACCGCTTCGGCCACCGGCGGTAGAGTCGGCCGCTGGCCGGGCGGCGAGGTAAGATGGCCTCACTGGCGACCGGCGAGGCAATACGTCTTCTCCAAATAACGGCTACTTTTTGGCATGATTAAATGCCCTAAAATCACGCCTAGTGGTGTTTTCGGCGATGTAACCGCCCATTAAAGTATCGAGCGTCTCTTTGCGTTGATAAAGTCAAGTGGGCCCCATCGGCATTGATTTAGACCCTTCAAGAGCTCGCTTTATTTCGGGTTCGCTTTGGCAGACACAGTATGCCTTTCGCCTATAGCGAGACACATCAAGGTGTCTCGCTTCGTGGCGACACACACAAGTGTCTGCTAATGGCGAGACACATCAAGGTGTCTCGCTTCGTGGCGACACACACAAGTGTCTGCTAATGGCGAGACACATCAAGGTGTCTCGCTTCGTGGCGAGGTACAAATAAGTGTCTCGCACTGTAGCGAGACACAATCTTCCCATGTGTTGACTTCTTGAGATTTCGACGACGTTGTCCTTCGATCTTCTCATAATTTAGTCATATTTGAGGTTCTTCAGCAATTTTTGATGCCTACAATCACGGATCTCATTATCGACAACACCTATGGATTCGAAAGAATGTCTTTTATGGATGGCTTTTCGGGATACAATCAGATCAAAATGCACCCCGATGATGAAAAGCACACTGCTTTCCGCACACCGTCAGGAATATACTGTTATACAGTTATGCCCTTCGGGTTGAAAAATGCGGGAGCAACATACCAGCGTGCCATGACCACTATTTTCCGAAAACATTTACGGAAAATAGTTGAATGCTACGTGGACGATTTGGTGGTCAAGAGTCGTCACAAAAGTGATCATTTACACGACTTGAGGGCAACATTTGAGATAATGCGGGCTCATCAGCTGAAGATGAACCCAACTAAGTCTTTTCTGGGGATGTCTAGTGGCAAATTTCTAGGATTCGTGATCACAGCAGATGGTATACGCCTCGACCCGGACAAAGTCAAAGCTATCCAAGAACTTCCACCTCCTAGAAGCCTCAGAGAGCTTCGTGGTCTCCAAGGGCGTTTGGCTTACATTCGCAGATTCATTTCCAATTTATCGGGGAAATGTCAACCATTCTCGAAGCTCATGAAGAAAGGTGTATCGTTCGTTTGGGATGAAGATTGGAAGGCATTGAAGAGATCAAAACATATCTTTCTAATCCCCATTGTTAGTTGCACCTAAATCGGAAAGCCCTTCGATTTACATCCATTCTGAGTATGCGTTAGCGGTCTGTTAGCGGGGCGATGACAATGGCCACGAGCAGTGATCTATTACCTCGGTAGGACAGCGTCGGGGCAGTATCGATATCCTCCCATTCGAAGGAATGTTTGGCTTTGGTCTTCGCCATCCAAAGATGCGGCACTATCTAGTGGGACGGACCATACATGTCATCTCAAAATTGACCCTATCACGGGTATTCATGACCCACCGCACGTTGAATGGTCGAATGGCTAGATGGGGATTGTTATTATCTCGATCGACATTCACTTCAAACCTCGAAGGCGATGAAGGGTCAAGGCGTGTGTGATCTTATGGCTAACCATCCATTGAAAGGGAAAGTCGAATTGTATCAAGACATGCACGATGAACCTTATGAAGCTAATCTGGTCTCTAAGGAACGGTATGGCGGTTGTTCTTTGTAGACCTCGAGGCGACCCGCGAGTAGTAGCGGAGTGGGGTAGTATTGATATCTCCACAAAACCACGTGATACCGTATTATGCGTTATCGAACCATGCACCAATAGCGTAGCGGTATAATGCGTTATTGATTGGTCTCGACATAGCCAAACATTTAGGCATGAAACACCTTGAAGCATTTGGGGATTCCGCGGCTAGTCGTAAAACAACTAAGAGGAGAGTACGAAGTCGGCACGAGAACCTTATCCCTCATCATCGTGACCATAACTTTAGGTGACTCCTTTGAAAGCTTTTACATTGATCATGTACCCGTTTGCAGAACACTTATGCGGATCGTTGGCGTCTCGCTTCGCTAATACGCACGAGAATGCTACTCGGCAAGTTATTGTGTCTAGTCGGCAACTATTTTAGCCAAAATATGCATTCTGAGATCAAGCGATCGAAGGCGAGCCTAAGTCACTTGAAGCACGAGGCTGGCGGTTCCGATCATCGACTATGTCTTGCATGGGATATTGCGAAGACATAAAAGAAAGTCGATTAGTCGGCGAGCATCAAGATTTTACTATGATTCCCAATTCTGGACTTTATATAGAAGGTCATATGATGGGTTACTACTTGATGTCGTCAACTAAGGAAGCGAGCAAGTCTTGAAAGAAGCTCATGGCGGTGTTTGTGGAGCACACCAACACGGACCCAAGTTATGGGACCGGTTGCGTGAACTTCGGTTATTATTGGCCGACAATGGTAAGGGATATGTGGCTTGCATGCGATGCTATGCGTGCCAAATACATGCTAATTACCTTCACCAACCTCAGGAACACTTGCATCCTACCGCGTCACGGCCATTTGAAATGTGGGGAATGGATATCGTCGGTCCAATTTCTCCACCTTCTTCAAAAGGACATCGCTTCATATTGGCGATAGCGATTATTTCTCAAAGTGGGCGAAGCCGTTCGTTGAGATTGGTCAAGACAAGTGATGTGATCAAATTTGTTAAACATCATGTCATATACAATCTGATTGTTGAGGCAGTTGTCCACGATAATGGTCCGCAATTTGTCGATCATGCCTTCCGCGATTCTGCGATAAATTTGAATCAGAATCTAGCGTCAACGACTTACTACCCGCCCTTGAATGGACAAGCTGAAGCTTTTAATAAGGCGATCATCAAGATCCTTACTAAGATGGTCTCTTCAAACAAGAAGGATTGGGCATGGTGGGGCAAAGCACGTGGGCTTACCGTACAACGGTTCGCTGCCGATAGGTACCACCCCATATTCTCGGTTTATGGTTGTGAGGCCATTTTACCGTTAGAGATTCAAATCCCATCGCTTGAATAGCGTTATCCACGGAATGACAACCGAGGAAAATCATCGCCGGCCTTGAGGAACTTGAAATCTTTGGATGAAAAGCGATTCACGGGCTCAACGGCATATCGAGCTTTACCGGACCAATTTCTAAAGTATTTGACAAGAAAGTCCGATGTCGTATTTTCAAGGAAGGCGACCTCGTTCTCATTTGTCCAGGCGTAATGATTTTGAACTCCATAAAGAAGGGAAGTTCGAACCAAAATGGGAAGGACCATTCGTGGTGGAGTCTGTTTACTCGAATGGAGCATACCGCCTAACCAATCAAGAAGGCGACAAAATCATGATGCCTATCAACGGTAAGTTTGTGAAGAAATATTACCCCTAATCAATTATCTTGTCGTTTCTAAGTATTGACCTACCAAGTCAATATTTTATCTTTACGATGTCCACCATTGGCCTACCAAGTGATGCGCCAATATTCTATTCTTTCAGCGTTTGTTCATCGATCATCGTCATACCCTGTGTCAGCGAGCGACACGATCATTTCCATATCGTCACTTGTCCAGAGTGACTTTGGGTTAGATAGTGGTTAACCAAGCAATATACCCTATCAACTCCCTCACCGAATAGTGGCCTACCATGCGATGTGCCTCTATTTTAACCATAGTCGTTATACTCCCATGTCAGCGAGCGACTCATTAACCCGAGTCATTTCCTAAATGACTTTGTTACGTAATCCTTGTTGTTATACTCTCACGCCATCAACAACTTGATTGCTTTTTGATCGCGATCGTTATACTTTTATGTCCTTTGAGCGATTCGATCATTTCCACATGATGGCCTACCATGCGATGTGCCTCTATTTCAACCATAGTCGTTATACTCCCATGTCAGCGAGCGACTTGACTACTCCCACATGATCATTCCTCTAAATGATTTTGTTGCGTAATCCTTGTTGTTATACTCTCACGTCACTGAACAACTTGATTGCTTTTTGATCACGATCGTTATACTTTTATGTCACTGAACGATTCGATCATCCCCACATGATTTTATTCCTAATAATGACCTACCAAGTGATGTGTCAACATTTCATCCTTAGATGTTCGTCATTTCTCATAAATGGCGCTCATTGTCAATATTGACCTACCAAGTGATGTGTCAATATTTCATCTTTCATTGTCGTCATTTCTCATAAATGGCGCTCATTGTCAATATTGACCTACCAAGTGATGTGTCAATATGATGTTTATTGTCCAACATCGGCCTACCAAGCGATGTGCCGATATTTCAACCTCGCCATCCTCATAATTGAGGCTCGTTTACAATCTAGTTGTTTGTAAATAGAGGAGAGATTTTAGCGATTAAGCCTAAAAGAACCTCCTTGCAAACTCACCATCTTGAGGGAAAAGTATGGCTAGCCCGATTCAAGCGGTGTCGGTAAAGGCACATCAAATCCGTTGATAGGCGGGGTTTGCTAAAATCCTAGAGGCGATCATTAGCTGCAAGTGAAGAATTCAAATTTATCGTGTTCGTTAGAAGGTTCCTCGCTCGATACGCGACCATTTTACAAGTCTTCATATCCAAAGTGTTCCAGACTCCATTCAACCACATTCAAGTCTGAAAACTTTGGAGGGGGTTTTGTAGGCAATAAAAATTGCCTTAATCCCTACACAGCAACTCGGAATGAGCAAAAGAGCTTAAGGGTCCATCTGAGTGAAGTCAGGTCCGCCTAAAGGTTAAGTTCACCTGAATGCTTGACTTTACAAAATAGACAAAAGTGCTGATATCTCTCGAACCGGAAGGAATTGGGCAAAATGACCGAAACAATTGGCTCCGTCTCGTCGAGATAATCGATTTTCATATATAATTCGTCCGGTTCCGACGTACGGCTTGAAAGTTACGACCTGTTCGTCGTAGCATGTTCTCACGTAAGCCTTAGAAAATACTAAGAGACAAAAGAGGAGGTTCGCCCTGGCTGCGAGGCTCGCCCTAGCGTCAAAGTTTGACGAGGCTCGCCCACAACGCCAAAGTTTGACGAGGCTCGCCCACAACGCCAAAGTTTGACGAGGCTCGCCCACAACGCCAAAGTTTGACGAGGCTCGCCCACAACGCCAAAGTTTGACGAGGCTCGCCCACAACGCCAAAGTTTGACGAGGCTCGCCCACAACGCCAAAGTTTGACGAGGCTCGCCCACAACGCCAAAGTTTGACGAGGCTCGCCCACAACGCCAAAGTTTGACGAGGCTCGCCCACAACGCCAAAGTTTGACGAGGCTCGCCCACAACGCCAAAGTTTGACGAGGCTCGCCCACAACGCCAAAGTTTGACGAGGCTCGCCCACAACGCCAAAGTTTGACGAGGCTCGCCCACAACGCCAAAGTTTGACGAGGCTCGCCCACAACGCCAAAGTTTGACGAGGCTCGCCCACAACGCCAAAGTTTGACGAGGCTCGCCCACAACGCCAAAGTTTGACGAGGCTCGCCCACAACGCCAAAGTTTGACGAGGCTCGCCCACAACGCCAAAGTTTGACGAGGCTCGCCCACAACGCCAAAGTTTGACGAGGCTCGCCCACAACGCCAAAGTTTGACGAGGCTCGCCCACAACGCCAAAGTTTGACGAGGCTCGCCCACAACGCCAAAGTTTGACGAGGCTCGCCCACAACGCCAAAGTTTGACGAGGCTCGCCCACAACGCCAAAGTTTGACGAGGCTCGCCCACAACGCCAAAGTTTGACGAGGCTCGCCCACAACGCCAAAGTTTGACGAGGCTCGCCCACAACGCCAAAGTTTAACGAGGCTCGCCCGTAGCACCGTGAGTCCGACGAGGTCCATCGCCGCTTCTTGTCAGAAGGCCGCGCTTCATCAGAAGCGTTCGCCATCGTAGGCAGCTCGCTAAGCGAAGCCGCACGACACGCGGCAGCTCCAATAAATAGCTAAAAGCCCAACGGGAGGCGGGCTGAAAAAGCTGGCTAGCTGGAAAAAGTCTGAGAGCTTTTGGAAAATCAAGCACTTGCGCAGGAGAGATCAGGAACCTCTTCAACAATCTCAAGATCGTCTGCAACTTTGTTCTGATCGTCAACGGGAAGCAATCTCGACTTGAGCATCGAGTGAAGCATCCTCTCGCCACCAAGAACCCATACAAAAGAGGAGTCAAATCAATCTCCTCTTCCTCTGTAATCGAGAGAATTTGATTGTAACACATTCGTCCAATCAATAAACATTTTTTCGACCCTACATGTATGTGTCTATATTTGAACACAGTGTTGCTTACTCTTTTATGTACTAGTGGCGCTGGAGGTCCAGCCTTAACTTTCAGTATTTTGGCCGTGGAAGTAGTTTAGTAGACTTACCTTATGTATTAGCAATGTATTAGGTGACGACAAGGTCCTCTCCCTAATCTCTTGCTTAATTGTTGGGTTTCTCTACTGCCTCCTTCCTCGGGCTGGTTTGTATGTTTTTTTAGTATATATGAAATAAACAGGGTACCTCACCTGTTTTCTACTTCAAAAAACTATCTCAATTAAACTTTAGAAATTAAGTGGCCAACAAGATTTAAACCTAGATTGTTATGATATCAACTTAAATCCTCTAAGACTATATCAAAACTCCAAAGTTGTAATGAGAGTTGAAGGCTATAGTTTTATACTCTAATTGTCTACCAAAATTTATTGCACAATTATATAAGGCTCTGGTCCCTATATGCCCCTAAACTATTAGTTTTATTCCTTGTTACATCCGAACTACTTTTAGTCCATCATGACCCCCTAAACTATTAAATTTGTTATATGCTTGTGCCTAAATTATTTTAATTTCCGTCTTATCCCTGAGCTATCACTTTTCTCTCATAAATTTATTTAAATCATCCACAATTAATAAGCATAAAGTGGTAACTAGGTATTGAATTTGATAGTTCATGGAAGCAAGGATGAATTTAATGGTTTAGGGGATAAGGTGAGACAATAAACAATTCAAAGGACCGGACAAGTAATAAATAAACTCAATGGTTTAGAGGGCATGTAAGGACTAAAAAAGCTTAAGGGATGAGAGAGGAACAAATTTAATAGTCCAGAAAGCAAGTAGGATATGAAGACATTATATAAATAACTCAAGTATTGAGCAATGTAGCTTTGCCCTTTTGATGGATAAGTTTCCATTTCAGTATTCGTACTTAAAAAGTAATTTTGTAGCAACAACCCTTTTATAAGGAGACCTTTTCCTCCCTTTTTCCCCTTCCTTCCTTAGAAAAATATCATCGAGTTGTTTTAACATGCTACATCCTAATTTGCTTCTAAAGTATGAGGCTTGCCTCAAGAGGGCATAACTGTAATTTTACATCGTATTAGGGCATCAGTCTTAGGACTGTAAGAGGTAATTAGTATTATATAGGGAAGGAGGGAGAGAGAGAGAATAGGGATACATATTCAACCATATATTCATTGGAATTGATCTAGTGTTCTTATGTGTGGGGAGAGAGAGAGAGAGAGAGAGAGAGAGAGAGAGAGATCAGAAAGATCAGAGGCTTAATTATAATGGAGTTTGAGGAAGCATCCAAAGGGATCGCATTGATTCTCACTTGATTAATTAAATAGTTCAGAATTAAGCTATTAATTTTGATATCCACCGAGGGAATCATGCGGTCCTTTTGGAAGTCTCCTCTACCTCTAGCTCTACCCATTTTTATGCTTCGTCAATGCATACAAACTGCGCAAGTTAGCACTTCCTTATTTCAGGTCAGATCGATAATGATAGTACTCTTAATTCATATTTCATGCTCCGCTGCTCTTCTTTAATTTCTTTTTAAATATAGCTACTCAAGGCAGATTTCCTCAAACAGGCGCATGATCCAATCAATATTAATTAGCTGATTTATTGAATGAATACCTAGATGAACATATATAGAGCTACCCAATGCGTTTCTTGTTTTCATTTATTTTAATACTACTACTACTACTACTATTTTTACTATTGTTATTAATTAATATTGTTGTTGGTGTTGTTAAGTTGTGCAATGTGACAATTTATAATTGCCGTAAATTTATTTTTTTAAAATTCAGTGCTGATTTTATGAGCATTAGTTGATGCTTGGATAAAATAAATACCGAACACTGTGATGTACAGATCACATTTATCAACATATATTTCGATTTGGAATGTGGATTCTTAGAATTTGGATCGATAATTCTATTTGTGCTTTCTAATATTGTTATAGTTGTTCGTTGTTAAGAGTTTTTAAAATACATGTACAATTACTTCCTTTTCCCCGTGAAATCAAGTAATAGCAACTTTTCAAAAGTTCTAATTTCAGAAATTTAATCACTAATCAAACATTGGAGGGATTTAATTGGATCATCCCACTATCTAAGAAGTAGTGGAGAGACCACTATCTTATTAATAGTCATTGATTTATTAAATGAGTGCTTTTGACTTTTCTTTGTGTAAATTAGGAATGAATGCAATTTATAGGGCTATGATGAGTTTTAAAGTGTGTTTTACAAATCCCTCTAAAATAAAAGGGCCAATTAGACCCGATCTATTTTTTCTTTTTCCAAACACAAGAACTCTTTAATCAGGTTAGTGGATATAATTAAAGCGGTAAAGGAGAAGTTGACAAATCAATGGTTGTTAATAAGATAGTGGTTTCTTCACTACAGAGAAATGATCGATCCTATCAAAACCACCCCTATAGAAATGATGTGGTTTAATTTGTACTGTAGATAGAAGAGTTAAAATTTTTAAATTAACCCCTAATCGCTCGTGAATAGTATAGATCATCCCATTCTATGGGGGTGTTCTGATAGAATCTGCACTTCCACGGGATAAGAAATTATAAGACCATTGAGCTAATTAATTAAGATTGTTCAGTTTGTTGTATTAAGTTTTCTTTTTCTTCTACCGTATGATTTTTTTTTAAAGTTACATTCTACATTATGATCTGCCAAGAGAACCATTAAGGAGAAGAAAGAAGCCAAAGGTTGAATAATGCTCCATCATCTTCAAGGGCGGAGCTATGTATAGCTCTGGGGTGCCTTGGCCCCCCCAAAGTTTTTGTAAGCTCTTGTAGTTAGCAACTTCCCATAGACAGGCCCATGGATCAAATTGGATGGGCTTCACTTACAAAAAGCTCAATGTACCATTTTTGCCTAGATTATCTTATTAGACTGGGCCCCATTTGGAACATAGAAAATCACTACTACAAAGACGAAGTTGGGCTCTGCTTGCCCTTTACGAAAAATTGCAATAAGCTTTGAATTTATTCAGTTAATTTCTTTACAAGTGACCGGAGCAAATAGATTCTCAGGAAACCCTACAGTTTTGCGGGGGGAGAGAGAGAGATGCTATGGGTAGTATAATACTTGATACTTGAATTTTGTCGATTATCATGTTAAGTATATGCTGCCAGATTCTTCACAAGTATTAGAGATTGTCTGTGAGATGCATCCTAGAGTTGTGCGTAGTAGATAACTTCATCTTTTTAAATTAATTGACTTATCATTAAATGAAAAAGCACACAACTTTAATTTTAAATTATTGCTCTTTTTATTCGACGAAGTAAATAAGGGAGAACATACCCCCCCAAGATAAAGATTCTGGCTTCGCCACCGATCATCTTTGATCTTCTTAGCAAGCAAAATAGTATACAATCAGTACGCTTTACACTTATGGGAGGATAGAAACAATACTTGAATCTAGCAACCGGTCGTGCTATTAAAAATATAATAATAATAATTACCCAAGGCAATCACCCAAAAATAGAAGAGGTCCTACTAAATACTGATGTCACATTCGTACATAGAGCAATCCAGCAACAAGACTGAAAAAACATTCCACTGATAGATCATGATGGATCCACGATCCAACTAGAAAGAGATTTCTTTCACAAGGAGACTATATAAACAACAATTTACTTCAAATCACATGATTATATAACTGCTTAACTAATCTAATCTAATTGGTTCTTTTTCCTAATTGATTTGATTCCTCCTTCAGTATGTAAAGGTCCACCTGTTAGATTTAAATCTAATTAAATCTATTTGTGGGCACATATGTTACATTAATGTGTAGTGCTATACTTAAGGCTAACCCACTAAAGTGATCAATCAATTTGGGTTAATGGGTATTTAAATAAATTATGGGCTAAATGTGAGATGCAGGTTGTAATTACAATTTGATGAGGGGCCAAATTGTAAAAGTACAACACCTATATATATGAGGTTATGGTCCTAATCTAGGGTTCGTTCTCTAATTCTCTTCACCCCATCTAGAGAAATTTAGCTATAGAGAAACCCTCAAGATTAGAAGATCTCAAACCCTAATTCAGATCTTTATGGATTCAAGTATTGCTTCCGCTCTCTTATTAAGTTTATCTCTTTGGATTAATCATGCTCAGTAAAGTTCCCTACAAGTGGTATCAGAGCCAAATTCGTGATTAATTCTTAGGGATTTAAGATTAAAGTTGGGTTTTTTGATCTAATCTATGTTGGCTTGAGAACTGTTCACGGATGAACAGTAAAGATTAATTTTTTAATCTTTTCCTTTTCCTCTTCGATTTGGTTTTGCGGTTGGTCTGATCGTTCCCTCGGCTCCTGCATCGTATGCTTTGGCCACCCATGTCAATGGAGGCGGCGTACATAATCGAGAAACCCTAGGGTTTGAAACCCTAGAGTGAGGAGCTGGCGGCGGCTCGGTTCAAAACCCTAAGGGGTGAAAACAAAACCGGTTGAACCCGCGTTCATTCCTTCAAGCGAACCTCGCGTTCGTTCTTTCGATCGAACCTCGGCGTTGAACTTGATTGAACCCGCGTTCATTCCTTCAAGCGAACCTCGCGTTCGTTCTTTCGATCGAACCTCGGCGTTGAACTTGATTGAACCGCGTTCATTCCTTCAAGCGAACCTGCGTTCGTTCTTTCGATCGAACCTCGGCGTTGAACTTGATTGAACCCTCGTTCATTCCTTCAAGCGAACCTCGTGTTCGTTCTTTCGATCGAACCTCGGCGTTGAACTGATTGAACCGCGTTCATTCCTTCAAGCGAACCTCGCGTTCGTTCTTTCGATCGAACCTCGAGTTCGACTTAACTCAAGTCGAACTTCGCGTTTGAACTCAAGCGAACCTCGTGTTCGTTATCAAAATGAACCTGCATTAGTTCATCAAGTCGAACCTCGCGTTCAAAACTCAAGTCGAACTTCGTTGAACTCAAGTCAAACTCACGTTTGAAATCAAAGCGAACTCCGCATTCGTTCTCAGCGAACCTCGAGTTCAATTGATTTGGGATTAATTGAATTTCTCAAATAATCCGTTTAAGTCTTTTAGGCCTTTATGGGTCTATCTATGGTTGATTAAAATAGAAATCTATTTTAAGTTGGTAGTGAATTAATTATTTAATTCAAATAACATGACACTAAGGCATTAAGGTTGTCTTTCATTCTAAATGATTAATTGAAATAAGATGTTGCCAAAGTAACCTCTCTTGTGTAGATTATTCATGAAGGATATTAGATGGTTGTGTGGATGTTTTCGGTAAATATTTAATCGGCCAAAGGAAGGTTAATATTTATGTAGACTGCATACACATCTGCGATTATAAATGCGTGACAATTATAAGGTTTACATGTGGATAATGAATCAATCCAAAGATAAGTTTCATTATTTGACATGCGTTATTGTCGATGTTTGATCATTGCAACAAGGTATCACTTGCAATTAATATTCTTGTCCAAAGACTTAATATTAATGTTGTGCGAATATCTTGAGATGGGATTATTGTAAATATTTAAATTTTATTGATCACTAACTACAGTTATTAATGTGAAATCTTTTGTTTATTTCAGCTAATGCTTCTGCTGCATCAATTTCTGCTAACATCAACTCAATCCCCATGCTAAATGGGACTAATTTCAAGGTCTGGAAAGAGAACATTTTAATTATTCTTGGTTGCATGGATCTAGACCTTGCATTAAGAACTGAACAACCTCAACCTCTCACTGCGGAAAGCACTCCTGATGCAAAGAAGGAGTATGAGAGGTGAGAGCGTTCAAATCGCATGAGTCTAATGATCATCAAGCGGCATTAGGAAGCCTTTAGGGCACGTAATCCGAAGGGATTACTAAAGCCAAAAATTTTCTTGCGAAATTGAAGCGTTTTGCTAAAAGCGATAAGGTAGAAACAAGCACGCTTTTAGCTCGCTTGATTTCAATGAAGTATAAGGGCAAAGAAAATATCGGGGAGTACATTATGGAAATGTCTCACATTGCTTCAAAACTTAAGGCACTAAAACTTCGATCTATGTGATGAGTTACTAGTGCATCTGAATCTGTTGTCTCTTCTGCACAATTTAACCAATTTAAGGTCAGTTATAAGCTGTCAAAAGGAGAAATGGACTCTGAATGAGCTCATTTCATCTTGTCGCAAAGAGGAAGGCAGATTGAAGCAAGATAAGGCTGAAAGTGCTCATTTGGCTTATGCCTCTAAGGATAAGGTCAAGAAAAGAAAGAATGATAATGAAGCTGCTAAGGGTCGAGTTCAGAAGAAACAACATAAGGATGATCAAGGTTGTTTCTTCTGCAACAAATCCGGACACGTAAAGAAGGATTGTACCAAATATCATGCACGGCGTGTCAAGAAGGGTATGTTCCTTACTTTGGTGCATTCGAGGTTAATTTAGTCTTGAGTAGAAACACTTGGTGGTTAGATTCTACCGCTACTACTCACATAAGTGTTTCTATGCGGGGTTGCACGAGCTCACAGAAAGCCAAGTGATGGTGAAAGACACATCTTTGTGGGCGATGGACAATCGGTAGATGTGGAAGCAATAGGGAACTTTAGGTTATTATTAGAACCGGTTCCTATTTGAATTTGAAAGATACTTTTGTAGTACCGTCTTTCAGCCGGAATTTGGTTTCTATTCCCTTATTGGACAAATCAGGTTATTATTGTTCATTTGGAAATAATCAGGCTAGTTTACCTTTAAATTCAAATATAGTGGGAACTGGTTTCTTAAGTACTTACGATAACCTATATATGCTTGATACAATTGCTTCTTATAATGAAATCCTGCATGTGGAATCACGTGGTACTAAACGTAAATTAAATAAGGAAAATTCAGCAACATCATGGCATAAGCGCTTGGGTCATATCTCAAAAGGTAGAGTTGGCGTCTTGTGTGCGATCGCATTTTGAATTCCCTTGATTTCTGAGACTTTGATGTATGCATTGGTATCAAGGGAAAAGCAGACCAAAGTTAAGAGATTAGGTGCCAACAGATCTTGGATGTCTTAGAATTGATACATACAGATATTTGTGGGCCATTCCCTCGGCATCTTGGAATGGTCAATAATATTTTATATCATTCATGAGCGATTACTCACGTTATGGGTACCTATATCTCATTCATGAGAAATCGAGTCTCGGGCGTGTTCAAATCATTTAAAGTGAAGTTGAAAACCAACTAAATAAAAGATTAAAACCGTTAGATCGATGCGTGGTGGTGAGTACTCTGGCAGATATGATGGTTCAGTGAACAACGTCGGGACCATTTGCTAGATACCTAGAGGAATGCGGTATTGTCCCACAGTACACCATGCCAGGATCTCCTAGCATGAATGGTGTAGCTGAAAGACGAAATAGGACTCTTAAGGATATGGTAAGAAGTATGATTGCTCATTCTTCTTTATCAGAATCACTGGGAGAAGCACTAAAGGCAATGACTTACATTCTAAGCAGTACCAAGTAAAGCGGTTGCTAAAACACCTTATGAGCTTTGGGTGGTGAAAGTCGGTTTAAAGCACTTACATATTTGGGGATGTCCAATGAGACAAGGCCTTATAGGCCAAATGAAAAGAAATTGGACTCCAAAACAGTTAGTAGCTATTTTATTGGGTATTCTGAACGCTCTAGGGGCTACAAATTTTATGATCCCACACTCAGGACTATTTTTGAGACGGGAACAGCAACATTCTTTGAGGATGTTGAGTTTGGAGGGAGAAATAAGGTTAGAGACATTGCTTTTGAGGAGGAATTGGCATCAAATCCAATGCATACTGTCATTTCTGACAATATTCAAGTTCCTATACCTGTTATTGTTCAAGAAATGAATCCGGAACCTCAAGAAGACAATGTTGAACAACTCTCTGTTCCAGAAGAACAAACTCAACAACCTCAAGAACCAGTGCCATTAAGGAGATCTACGAGAGAAAAGAGAAATGCTATTCCGGATGATTATATTGTATTTCTCCAAGAACATGAGGAAAATAATAGAATAATGGAAGATGATCCAATCAACTTTCATCAGGCCATGAAAAGTTCTAACTCTCAAAAGTGGATTGATGCCATGAATGAGGAGTACAAGTCTATGCAAGACAATAAGGTTTGGGAACTTGCTCCATTACCAGAAGGTGCAAAACCAATTGGTTGTAAATGGATTTTTAAAACCAAGCGGGATGCAAATGGTAATGTGGAGAGGTATAAGGCACGTCTTGTAGCAAAAGGCTATACTCAAAAGGAAGGTATTGATTACACAGAGACTTTCTCTCCAGTTTCATCGAAAGACTCTTTTAGAACAATCATGGCACTTGTTGCTCATTTCAATATTGAGTTACATCAAATGGATGTTAAGACTGCATTTCTCAATGGGGACATTGATGAGATGATTTATATGGTACAACCAGAAAACTTTGTGTCAGGAGATCCAAAGAATATGGTTTGTAAATTAAGGAAATCCATTTATGGACTCAAGCAAGCTCCTCGTCAATGGTATTACAAGTTTCAACAAATAATTATATCGTTTGGCTTTGAGATGAATATTGTTGATGACCGTATATCAAAAATTTAGTGGGAGTAAGTATATTTTTACGGTTACGTATGTCGATGACATATTGCTTGCCACTAATGATATAGGCATGTTGCCTGAAACCAAGAGATTTCTATCAAAAATTTTGAGATGAAAGATCTTGGGGCGCCTCTTTATATTAGGAATCCGGATACATCGAGATCGTTCTCAAGGTATACTTGGATTATCACAAAAGAGCTATATCGATAAAGTACTCAAAAGGTTTGGCATGCAAGATTGACCGGTGACACCCTGTTGCTAAAGGAGACAAATTAGGTCTCAATCGGTGTCCTAAAAGTAACCTTGAAATTCAGAAATGCGAAGATTCCCTATGCTTGGTGTAGGGAGTCTAATGTATGCTTTCAGTGTGTCTGCGTCGGATATTGCATTACATTGTTGGTATGTTAGGCGATATTTAAGCAACCACGGTATGGATCATTGGATAGCGATCAAAAGGGTTATGAGGTATCTTGAAAATAAAAGATTATATGCTCACATACAGGAAATCAGAACAGTTGGAGGTCATTGGGTACTCTGATTCTGATTTTGCTGGATGCCAAGATAGCAGAAAGTCTACATCAGGCTACATTTATATGTAAGCTGGAGGAGCTATATCATGGAAAAGTGTCAAACAGACACTTGTAGCTTCTTCCACTATGGCAGCAGAATTTGTAGCTTGCTATGAGGCATCCAATCATGGAATATGGTTGCGAAATTTTGTCAACTGGATGCGATTCGGAAAATATTGAAAGACCACTAAAGTTATTTTGTGACAATAAATCGTGATAATGTATTCCAATAACAACAGGAGCTCAACTAAGTCAAAACATATTGACATTAAGTTCCTAGTTGTGAAAGATAGGGTACATAGTGGTCAGATATCCATAAAGCATATTGGGACAAACTCCATGATAGTCGATCCTCTTACTAAAGGATTACCACCCAAGGTCTTTCATGGGCACACTGCTCATATGGGTGTTATAATATTTGAGGATATCATGTCTTAGTGGGAGTTTTTTAATTTTATTGCTTTATGTGTATTTTGGACATATTTATGTTTGGTTATTCTCGTCGAATAAAGTATTAGGATTAAACACTCTGCTACATTATGCTTGAGGATGACCTCACTAAAGTTTAAGGTAGGACCGGTTGAAAATAGACATGCACGCATCACATTGCATGTAATTTTCATCTTTGCACATCCATGATTGATCTATGTCATTTGGTATTAGTATATGTGACCATTGATGGGTTTAGTCACGATAAATGTGACGAAGACCGCTTTGATCATATATTGATATAGTCAATGGACGAGATTGTTTGGAGATACCCTTATCACTGATAGCAATTTTGAGCTCATAAGGTTATACACATTTTCAAGGAAACATATGGTGCCCAAGTGGGAGATTGTTATATTTAAATCTAATTAAATCTATTTGTGGGCACATATGTTACATTAAAATGTAGTGCTATACTTAAGGCTAACCCACTAAAGTGATCAATCAATTTGGGTTAATGGGTATTTAAATAAATTATGAGCTAAATGTGCAGATACCAGGTTGTAATTACAATTTGATGATGGGCCAAATTGTAAAAGTACAACACCTATATATATGGGGTTATGGTCCCTAATCTAGGGTTACGTTCTCTAATTCTCTTCACCCCCATCTAGAGAGAAATTTAGCTATAGAGAAACCCTCAAGATTAGAAGATCTCAAACCCTAATTCAGATCTTTATGGATTCAGGTATTGCTTCCGCTCTCTTATTAAGTTTATCTCTTTGAATTAATCATGCTCAGTAAAGTTCCCTACACCACCACATGACCCCATTTGTGGACATGTGTGACAAAGCAATGAGGCCAACGTGACATGAACTAATTCAACAAGCGCGACTCATGCGGATAATTCAAGGTCTGAAAGTAAGAATCTGATATAAGATATCAGCATGATTTAAATTGATAAATTCATTATACTCATGCGGATAATTCAAGGTCTGAAAGTAAGAATCTGATATAAGATATCAGCATGATTTAAATTGATAAATTCATTATACTCATGCGGATAATTCAAGGTCTGAAAGTAAGAATCGATATAAGATATCAGCATGATTTAAATTGATAAATTCATTATACTCATGCGGATAATTCAAGGTCTGAAAGTAAGAATCTGATATAAGATATCAGCATGATTTAAATTGATAAATTCATTATACTCATGCGGATAATTCAAGGTCTGAAAGTAAGAATCGATATAAGATATCAGCATGATTTAAATTGATAAATTCATTATACTCATGCGGATAATTCAAGGTCTGAAAGTAAGAATCTGATATAAGATATCAGCATGATTTAAATTGATAAATTCATTATACTCATGCGGATAATTCAAGGTCTGAAAGTAAGAATCGATATAAGATATCAGCATGATTTAAATTGATAAATTCATTATACTCATGCGGATAATTCAAGGTCTGAAAGTAAGAATCTGATATAAGATATCAGCATGATTTAAATTGATAAATTCATTATACTCATGCGGATAATTCAAGGTCTGAAAGTAAGAATCTGATATAAGATATCAGCATGATTTAAATTGATAAATTCATTATACTCATGCGGATAATTCAAGGTCTGAAAGTAAGAATCGATATAAGATATCAGCATGATTTAAATTGATAAATTCATTATACTCATGCGGATAATTCAAGGTCTGAAAGTAAGAATCGATATAAGATATCAGCATGATTTAAATTGATAAATTCATTATACTCATGCGGATAATTCAAGGTCTGAAAGTAAGAATCGATATAAGATATCAGCATGATTTAAATTGATAAATTCATTATACTCATGCGGATAATTCAAGGTCTGAAAGTAAGAATCGATATAAGATATCAGCATGATTTAAATTGATAAATTCATTATACTCATGCGGATAATTCAAGGTCTGAAAGTAAGAATCGATATAAGATATCAGCATGATTTAAATTGATAAATTCATTATACTCATGCGGATAATTCAAGGTCTGAAAGTAAGAATCTGATATAAGATATCAGCATGATTTAAATTGATAAATTCATTATACTCATGCGGATAATTCAAGGTCTGAAAGTAAGAATCGATATAAGATATCAGCATGATTTAAATTGATAAATTCATTATACTCATGCGGATAATTCAAGGTCTGAAAGTAAGAATCGATATAAGATATCAGCATGATTTAAATTGATAAATTCATTATACTCATGCGGATAATTCAAGGTCTGAAAGTAAGAATCGATATAAGATATCAGCATGATTTAAATTGATAAATTCATTATGAACACCACATTCAATGCCTTGCTCGAAAACTATTGCATTGGGAATCATGACATATATATATATATATATATATATATATATATATATATATATATATATATATATATATATATATATATATATATAGGGAAGCAATTTTCTGTCTTATTTGTTACTCTCACTCATTATGTACCCTAATCCCCTACGAATTCAACAATAAACGGCGTAAGTGTTGAGTAACTTGAGTTGTCTAGTCTTCGATTTGATCTTGCATTTATAATTTACATCTTGTATGCATATCATCCGCAGTATTGGCAGCAACCTTTTACTTTCATTTGGGCTTCGCCGATAATAACAATTGTTTAGCCCATTAAGTTATCGCCGCATCAAAATCTCGACAGCCCATTAGATTGTTTTGCCTAGAATTGGGCCCGTTATGTTACCATACAGTGTCTAACTTGGCCCAGTCTTGTTAGTGTAAATGTTATTTGGGCCAGCTCGCCACATAAATTTTTTTATTTTTTTTATTTTTTTTTGTTAAAGTGTATTTTTGTTACTTAAGAACATAGACAAGATATCCAAGAAATTTATGGACTAGATAAAATAGACAAGCAAAATACATAAAGAGCATGAAAAGAAGGGAGAGAGGTGCATTAGAAAGAGCTAAGAAGAAGGATCAAAACACATTGTAATCTTCTTGTAAGTTTCTTTATTTGAGGAAAAACAAAACAAGAAAAACTAATCGTAAAAGACAAATTATTGGAGTAAAGAAAAATCATCAAAATATTATTACTTTCTCTATACAAAGGAATAAGAGTACATTATTTATAATCAAATACAAGACTGTCCCCACTGTGATAAATCTTCTAATTATTCCTCAGATGTAAACAAAACACAATAAATCATAATGAATGCCGAATGCCCTCTTCAAGTCGATCTAAAGAAAATTTCAATCGATCAGAAAGCCATGGGAGCAGGAGCGGGAGCAGCTTCTGCGTCTAACTTGTTGACCGTACCACCCGAGATGGGACCCGGTGCAACACCGGAGCTCATGAGCTCAACCATGGCTCGACGAGGGTTCGACCGGTGAGCTTGGCACAAGTCTGGAAGAAAAACGCCTGTTTCACACAATAAAGCCCGTTAATATCATTTTACAATTTAGTATTTGGGCCTCCTACAGCCCATTGGATGAAATACTCAAGGGCTTTCCTAAAACCGAGGCCGAGGCCTATTGAAAGAAAGCGATAACTAGGAGTATCAAATGTTTCCCCGCTCTAAAGAAACACGCCTAAGTACCCAAATCCCTTTATAGCTGTAGTTTATGCTCAAATTACTTTAGATCTAACAAGAAATTGATGTCTCCTGCTTCCGAATCTAAAAAAGTAAAAAATTAACACAAGGAAGAACCGTACACATAAATAGGAAAATGAGAAGTTTTTGAGTCAGGAGGACTTCTTTCACATGTGGTATTTTTCTTCTTGCATATACATTTAGATTGTTTTGTTAAACTCTTATTAATGACACATTGGGGTATTTCGTCACAGTTTCGCTAATATGTGCAATTTTTTTTGCTGCGTTTCTTTCTAACTTTGTATCTAAATTTGTGCACCATTTAATCAAAATATGGATTCGAGTATGTAAATATAGGCTTGTTCAAATAAAAGATCTTACCCTCCCCAGCAGCAAGATTGAAGTAAAGGTCAATAATGTTGGGACAATTCGATGGCACTCAGGGGAGCACAATTTCCGGCAAATTGAGGCTCAAGAAGAGAATCCGACGAAATCCCAACAGATTTCCGGTCAACACCACAAGCCTTCACGCATTGATCAGTCTCAATGTGATTCTTCATCCTCTCGACCACCACCTCTGATGTCCGGCACTGATACTCCGTTGGCTTACCGCTGTTTTGATAACTCTCCAATACGCAACGTTTCGAAGAAGAAGAAACGGCGAACGCGCATAAATCTTGGGGCAAATCGTCACATATCACCCCCGCTACATATGAGAGCGTTATACGTTAATACTCATCGATCAGAAAAAAGGCAGATCACAAAACAACGGGGAAAAAAAAGTTGGTTACATACCAAGTGTTGAAGGAATGAGCAGACATAGAGAGACGAGAAGAGCTAATGACAATCGAGAAGCCATGAGATGGTTCAATTATCCTTCTCCTCCTCCTCCTTCTTTAATTCGAATTATTAAAGAGGAAAGTGGAGAATTAGATACGAATTAGTGCAATTTTGAAACTGATGAGAAAAGAGACACAGGGTTGGGGGTTTATATAACGGTTAGAGTGTATAAATGTGAAGGCCAACGACTTTTTAACTTATTTCTTTAATTGGTTTGATGTGAAAATTACGTACACCGGCCTGCCGTTTTCTTACACCCAACGCGGTTGTAGTTGGGTTTTTCCACATGTTAAGAAATTATTGGTTGGAAAACGTTACCAAGAATTGGTCATCGGTCGCGTGCGTCAAATAAAAGTTACGGTTCGGAAATAATAATCGTCGATTTCATTAGTCATAAGCGTAACGCTTGATCAAGTTGCAAGGTGATCTAACTTAATTATTTAATTAATTGTGGCGGATGAGAAAAAATACGTTCGTAACATAGGAAGTTTCGGAGCGTGGAAATTCTCGAAGCTTTGGAATCTTGTCCAGAGATGGAGATTTTGTTGGACCCGTAAATGAGACAACTGGCACGCTGAGGGTCAGGTCAAGTTAGGAGATTGCTCGATGTCTCGAGAGGTAGTTGCCTTGTTATGTTCCTTTTTTGGGTCCGTCTTGGACCATACGTAAACTATTGGGTTGCTGCCACCTCACTCTTCGTATTCCTCAGTTGGCATGTGAATGGTTTAATATAAGCTCATGCTTACCGTAACCAGACAGAATATTTTGTAAGCACTGGCGTTGTGATCAAGAGAAGAAGTCTGCTAGTCTCCAATAACAAGGGTAGTTAATTATAGGTGTGGCGTCATTGTGATAATTAATTTGGAATATTTCTATATTTTAAAATTTTGCTTTTTTCTCACATAAACCATCTTTAAAATAGGATGAGAATGTTTCAATCTCTACTTGCCCCCTGAACACTTTGATTTGTCCCTTCATATCTCCTTAATTTTTTTTGGTCTCATCTTACCCCTTGAACTATTAAATTTGTCCATTGTTACCTCTTAAACTATTTTTAGTCTCATCTTACCACTTGAACTATTAAATTCATTCCTTGTTACCCTCTGAATTATTACTTTTGGCACCAAGTTACAAGCTCATTTATATTAATTCTTGGTTATTTAAAATGGATAAAATGATAATGCAGGGGGTAAGGTGGGACTGAAGTGATAGTTCATGAGACTAAAAATAGTTTAGGGGGTATGAAGGGACAAAATGAATAGTTCAGGGGCAAGCAGGGGCTAAAGGCAAACTCAATTAATGCACCTTTAAAGCACGTTCAAATCGCAATCAACCCATGTCGATCTATTTTCCGATAAAATTAGAAATTTCCGAAATACCCTTAGAAAACACATGTCATGCATGTGACATGTCTTCTTAACCAAACTTAGCGCCTCACACGTGTTAATTAAAGTTACTTTGGGAATTTTAACAAAAAATTTGGATATTTTTTTCCTTGTATGAAAATGAACTTTAAAAATTGTTTGCATATTAGTGCAATTCTTTAAAGGGAGGTTCAGTGAAAATAACCCTTTAAAATATGAAGCGTAGGTTCATTTGATGCCATGCTTCCAAACTTATGCTGATCCTTACGCCAGTTCCCAGAGAAAAGTCATGCGCTCGAGCCAAATAGGAAAGAGCTGGGGTTTTGACTCGACTCATGGCTCGTAATTGATGGAAAGATTGGACTGTTTCAAATGGTGCCTAATTGCCTAACACGTTTATCTTCTGATGTTGCAAAGGACTCGCTGGAGTGTCTTCTAGAATCCAACTTACACAAATTAATTAAATAATTAATTAATTCTTACAGATGCCTAAAGTTAAAAAGTGAAATATGCCTTACTTCAAACCCCCCACAAGAGGAATAAGGAGTTCAATTTCTTTTTAGCTTTTGTGGAGTGCAAGAGACCGATAAAGTAAAAGTCTCCCACTAAAGCTCTCTTAAGTCCTAAATCTTTTACCTAATTTTCGGCTGAAACTCAGAGAGTCCATTTCAAGGTTGGCAACTCGGCGTC
>CM022702.1:87998901-88036573 GCA_012295165.1 Asparagus setaceus | reverse complement strand
AATTAGTTAATAAATTCCCTATACTATAAAATTGGCGGTGAGGTCGGGGAGGCCATGACACCCACCTGCCCCTTAATAGCTCCACTCCTGGCTTTCACTATTGTGGAATGCTGCCACCAGCGTGTCGCCACCTCTATCCCCAGTGATGTCCACCATAGCGAACATTACTACAATGCCCCTCAGTCGTTGTTTTTGTAGTTGGGTATACTATGCTCTAGCTACGTACTGGCCATCAATCCACCATGACTGACCCCCTAAAGTAACCATGTGTTAGGATGTCTCGAATCTGTTTTAGTATCCAGTGGACTTTAAGCTTGGAGGGCCTTTGAGCCAAGTTAGTGATAGGGTTTCTCTTGTTAGCACTATGTAAGTCTTTCTTATGTGAGTGAGCTTGAGTTGAGAACGAGGACTTTAGAAAAGATATGAGAGAGAGGCTATGAGTGTATTAGGTTGAGAAATGGAGAGATGAATGACCCTTCTTGTATTGTTCTCTCTCATACATAGTGGATTCTCATATTATTGCCCCATAGATGTAGGTCGAACTTAGTTGACCGAAGCATGTAAATCTCGGTGTTTCTTTTTCTTCTTTGTGTTGTTTTCTATCTTGTGAACCTGTAGTTTGATCTCCGGGTAGCATAGGTTAGAATCGGGGATCGTTGATTCCCCAACACCATGATCCTGGCACTTCACTACCACCACCATCAACTGGCCATCGCTGATCTATCGTTGCCATCATCATTGATCTGTCACCATTAATTTGGTGCTAGTTGCTACATTCCACCGACATGGACACTATCGCCAACTGCTAGTTTCCATAATCTTCAATGTCCTTGCATGACAGAAGGTTTAATTTGTGAAAAATATATAGACAAATGTCGCACTCTTTGATTCTTTAAGTATACAAATCATGGCAGCGTCACATCTGTCAGATTATACGACCATAACTTAGAGTTGAGTTGGGAGTTGATTACACGTACTAACTAAAACCCAATTAATGGTTCAGGAATTCTGGATTCAAGAACTTGAGGTTGGAATGTTGGATTAAATCTAAATTGTGGGCACATATGTAATATTAGTGTGTGGTGCTATCATTTAAATTTGACCTGTTTAAAGTGATCAATCAGGTAAATTGGGTCAATGGGTATTAATTGTGTCATGGGCCAAATGTGTAGATACCAAATAAAATGATTTCTAATTTGATGAGAGGCCAAATTAGAAATTGCAATATCTATTTAATGGGTTATGGTCCCTAATCTAAAGGCACGTTCTCTAATTCTCTTAACCCCCATCTAGAGAGAAATTTTGGAGAGGCCATTAAGATTAGAAGATCTCAACCTTTTGGGCAATTTTCTAATATTAATTCATGGATTCAGGTACGCTTCCGCTTCTATTGTTAATTTCCTCTTTGTATTAATCATGTTTCTCATTCTAAATGATCACTTGAAATAAGATGTTGCCAAAATAACCTTTCTTATGTAGATTGTTCATGAGGGATGTTAGATGTTTGTGTGTATGTCTTCATGTAAATATTTAATCAGCCCAAAGGAAGGTTAATATTTATTTAAATTGTATACACACCTGCGATGATAAACTTGTGACAATTATAAGATTTACATGTGAATAATGAATCAATCCAAAGATAGTTTTATTATTTGACATGCATTATTGTCAGAGTTTGATCATTGCAACAAGGTATCACTTGCAATTAATATTACTGTCCAAAGACTTAATATTAATGTTGTGCTAGATATCTTGAGATGGGATTTGTCATTATTTGGATTTTATTGATTACTGTTTTTAGTTAATAATGTGAACTTCTTTTGTTTATCTTGTGATTCAGCTAATGCATCTGCTGCTACAATTTCTGCTAACATTAACTCAATTCCCATGCTCAATGGGACAAATTTTAAGGTTTGGGAACTTGTTACATTGCCAGAAGGTGCAAAACCAATTGGTTGTAAATGGATATTTAAAACCAAGCGGGATGCAAATGGTAATGTGGAGAGGTATAAGGCACGTCTTGTAGCTAAAGGCTATACTCAAAAGGAAGGCATTGACTATACAAAGACTTTCTCTCCAGTTTCATCGAAAGACTCTTTTAGAACAATCATGACACTTGTTGCTCATTTTAATCTTGAGTTACATCAAATGGATGTTAAGACTGCATTTCTCAATGGGGACATTGATAAGATGATTTATATGGTGCAACCAGAAAACTTTGTGTCAGGAGACTCAAAGAATATAGTTTGCAAATTAAGAAAATCCATTTATGGATTCAAGCAAGCTCCTCGTCAATGGTATCACAAGTTTCAACAAATAATTTTATCACAGGCCCACATAGAGATTTTTTTAAACCTCACATGGGCCGAGAGATTTCAGCCCAAAGAAATTTTTTTTCTTCTTTGACCGGTGGTCGCCAGACCGCCAGGGTTCGTCGGCGAACAACAGGCCGGCGGCCCCACCGGAGAGAGTCTGGAACCCTAGGGCTGAAGCCCTAGGGTGCATGATCAAAGCAGCAGCCATGGCGGCTACTGCTATCAAGGAGAAGAAAAAATAAAATCTTTGGGCTAAAATCTCTCGGCCCATGTGAGGTTTAAAAAAAAATCAAGGGGATCCAAAATGCCATCAGACACAAGACGCTCAACTCTACCTTTTGAGATATGATCCAAGCGCTTATGTCATAACATTCCTGAATTTTCTTATTTAATTTACGCTTAGTACCACGTGATTCCACATGCAATGTTTCATTATAAGATGCAATTGTAGCAAGCAAATATAGGTTATCATAAGTACTCAAGAAACCAGTTCCCACAATATTTAAATTTAAAGATAAACTAGACTGATTATTTCCAAATGAACAATAATAACCTGATTTGTCCAATACAGAAATAGAAACTAAATTTCGTCTAAAAGACGGTACTACAAAAGTATCTTTTAAATCCAAATAGAAACCAGTTCTTAATAGTAACCTAAAGTGCCATATTGCTTTCACGTCTACCGATTGTCCATCGCCCACGAAGATGACCTTATTTGTGATTGCAAATTTTGAGCTCATAAGGTTGTACACACTTTAAGGAAACATATGATGCCTAAGTGGGAGATTGTTGGATTAAATCTAAATTGTGGGCACATATGTAATATTAGTGTGTAGTGCTATCATTTAAATTTGACCTGTTTAAAGTGATCAATCAGGTAAATTGGGCCAATGGGTATTAATTGTGTCATGGGCCAAATGTGTAGATACCAAATAAAATGATTTCTAATTTGATGAGGGGCCAAATTAGAAATTGCAATATCTATTTAATGGGTTATGGTCCCTAATCTAAAGGCACGTTCTCTAATTCTCTTAACCCCCATCTAGAGAGAAATTATTTGTATGGGCCAATCAATATAATAAGCTTCGAGTTTATGTTGTTATTTTAGTTATTATTATCCAAAATAAAATTCAGAAATTTCCGTTTAATTTGGATTTAATTCTTTGTTGATCAATTGTTATTCAAATAATATAAGGTTGAGATCTTCTAATCTTAATGGCCTCTCCAAAATTTCTCTCTAGATGGGGGTTAAGAGAATTAGAGAACGTGCCTTTAGATTAGGGACCATAACCCATTAAATAGATATTGCAACTTCTAATTAGGCCCCTCATCAAATTAGAAATCATTTTATTTGGTATCTACACATTTGGTCCATGACACAATTAATACCCATTGACCCAATTTACCTGATTGATCACTTTAAACAGGTCAAATTTAAATGATAGCACTACACACTAATATTACATATGTGCCCACAATTTAGATTTAATCCAACAATCTCCCACTTGGGCATCATATGTTTCCTTAAAGTGTGTACAACCTTATGAGCTCAAAATTTGCTATCACAAATAAGGTATTTCCAAACAATCTCGTCCATTGACTATATCTATATAGGATCATAGCGGCCTTCGTCACATTTATCGTGACTAAACCCATCAATGGTTACATATATCAATACAGTCAAATGACATAGATCAATCATGGATGTATAGCATGAAAAATTACATGCAATGTGATCTACACATGTCTATTTCCAACTGGTCCTACCTTAAGCTTTAGTGAGGTCAATACCAAACATAATGTAACAGAGTGTGTATAAACTGAATACTTTATTCTGATCAGACAAAAAGAAACCAAACATAAATATGTCCACACATAATAATAAAAAAAAATACAAACTCCCACTAAAACATGATATCCTCAAATAATACAACACCCATATGAGTAGTGTGCTCATGAAAGACCTTGGGTGACAATCCTTTTGTAAGAGGATCTGCTAACATGGAGTTTGTCCCAATGTGCTCTATGGTAATCTGTCCACTCTGCACCCTTTCTTTCACAACTAGGAACTTAATGTCAATGTGCTTTGACTTAGTCGAGCTCCTATTGTTATTAGAATACAGGACTGCTGATTTATTATCACAAAACAACTTGAGTGGTTTTTTAATACTTTCCAGAATGCGCAGTCCAGTGATAAAATTTTGCAGCCATATTCCATGATTAGATGCCTCATAGCAAGCTACAAACTCTGCTACCATAGTGGAGGAAGCTACAAGTGTCTGTTTGACACTTTTCTAGGATATAGCTCCTCCAGCTAACATATAAATGTATCCTGATGTAGATTTTCTGCTATCTTGACATCCAGTAAAATCAGAATCAGAGTACCCTATGACCTCCAACTGCTCTGATTTCCTATATGTGAGCATATAATCTTTTGTTCTCTGTAGGTACCTCATAACCCTCTTGACTGCTTTCCAATGATCCATACCAGGGTTGCTTAAATATCTGCCTAACATACCAACAATGTACGCACTATCCGGACGCGTACACACCTGAGCATACATTAGACTCCCTACAGTTGAAGCATAGGGAATCTTCTGCATTTCTTGAATTTCAAGGTTATATTTAGGGCACTGATTGAGACTGAATTTGTCTCCTTTAGCAACAGGGGTGTCACCTGGTCTGGAATCTTGCATGCTAAATCTTTTGAGTACTTTATCGATATAGCTCTTTTGTTATAATCCAAGTATACCTTGAGAACTTTTGATATACACAGTCATTAACAATATTCATCTCAAAGCCAAACGAGATAATTATTTGTTGAAACTTGTGATATCATTGACGAGGAGCTTGCTTGAGTCCATAAATTGGTTTTTCTTAATTTGCAAACTATATTCTTTGAGTCTCCTGACACAAAGTTTTCTGGTTGCACCATATAAATCATCTTATCAATGTCCCCATTGAGAAATGTAGTCTTAATATCCATTTGATGTAACTCAAGATTAAAATGAGCAACAAGTGCCATGATTGTTCTAAAAGAGTCTTTCGATGAAACTGGAGAGAAAGTCTCTGTATAGTCAATGCCTTCCTTTTGAGTATAGCCTTTAGCTACAAGACGTGAACATTCCCATTGTTCTTGACTGCATGGATTTAGACCTTGCATTAAGGACTGAACAACCCCAACCTCTCACTGTGGATAGCACTCCTGATACAAAAAGGGAGTATGAGAGGTGGGAGCATTCAAATTGCATGAGTCTAATGATCATCAAGCGCGGCATTTCGGAGGCCTTCAGGGACACAGAATCCGAAGGGATTACTAAAGCTAAAGATTTCCTTGCTGAAATTGAGAAGCGTTTTGCTAAAAATGATAAGGTAGAAACAAGCACACTTTTGGCTCGCTTGATTTCAATAAAGTATAAGGGGAAAGGAAATATCAGGGAGTACATCATGGAGATGTCTCATATTGCTTCGAAACTTAAGGCACTAAAACTCGAACTATGTGATGAGTTACTGGTGCATCTGGTTCTGTTATCTCTTCCTGTACAATTTAATCAATTTAAGGTCAGTTATAACTGCCAAAAGGAGAAATGGACTCTGAATGAGTTCATTTCATATTGTGTGCAAGAGGGAGACAGGTTGAAGCAAGATAAGACGAAAAGTGCTCATTTGGCCAGTGCCCCTAAGGATAAGGGCAAGAAAAGGAAAACTGATAATGAAGCTGCTAAGGGTCCAGTTCAAAAGAAACAACATAAGGATGATCAGAGTTGTTTCTTTTGCAACAAAGCTGGACACGTAAAGAAAGATTGTACCAAATATCACGCCTGGTGTGTCAAGAAGGGGTTGCCTGAGCTACCGAACGCCAAGTGATGGTGAAAGACACATCTTCGTGGGCGATGGACAATCGGTAGACGTGAAAGCAATAGGGCACTTTAGGTTACTATTAGGAACTGGTTTCTATTTGGATTTAAAAGATATTTTTGTAGTACCGTCTTTTAGACGAAATTTAGTTTCTATTTCTGTATTGGACAAATCAGGTTATTATTGTTCATTTGGAAATAATCAGTCTAGTTTATCTTTAAATTCAAATATTGTGGGAACTGGTTTCTTGAGTACTTATGATAACATATATTTGCTTGATACAATTGCTTCTTATAATGAAACCTTGCATGTAGAATCACGTGGTACTAAGTGTAAATTAAATAAGGAAAATTCAGTAATGTTATGGCATAAGCGCTTGGGTCATATCTCAAAAGGTAGAGTTGAGCATCTTGCGTCTGATGACATTTTGGATCCCCTTGATTTTACAGATTTTGATGTATGCATTGACTGTATCAAGGGAAAACAGACCAAAGTTAAGAGATTAGGTGCCAACAGATCTTCAGATGTCTTAGAATTGATACATACAGATATTTGTGGGCCATTCCCTACAGCATCTTGGAATGGTCAACAATATTTTATATCATTCATAGATGATTACTCACGTTATGGGTACCTATATCTCATTCATGAGAAATCTGAGTCTCTGGATGTGTTCAAAGTTTTTAAAGCTGAAGTTAAAACTTAACTCAACAAAAAGATTAAAACCGTTAGATCTGATTGTGGTTGCGAGTACTACGGCAGATATGATGGTTCAGGTGAACAACGTCCAGGACCATTTGTTAAATACCTAGAGGAATGCGGTATCGTCCCACAGTACACCATGCCAGGGTCACCTAGTATAAATGGTATAGCTGAAAGACGAAATAGGACTCTTAAGGATATGGTAAGGAGTATGATTGCTCATTCTACTTTACTAGAGTCACTCTGGGGAGAAGCATTGAAGACAGCAGCTTACATTCTGAACAGAGTACCAACTAAAGCAGCTGTAAAAACACTTTATGAGCTTTGGACAGGTCGAAAGCCTAGTTTAAAGCATTTTTATATTTGGGGATGTCCAGCTGAGGCAATGCCTTATAGGCCAAATGAAAAGAAATTGGACTCCAAAATAGTAAGCAGCTATTTCATTGGTTACTCTGAACGATCTAGGGGCTACAAGTTTTATGATCCCACACTCAAGACTATTTTTGAGACGGGAACAACAACATTCTGTAGGCAATAAAAATTGCCTTAATCCCTGCACAGCAACTCGGAACAAGCAAAAGAGCTTAAGGGTCCATCTGAGTGAAGTCAAGCCCACCTGAGGAAAGTCAGGCCCACCTAAAGGTTAAGTTCACCTGAATGCTTGACTTTACAAATTAGACAAAAGTGCTGATATCTCTCAAACCGGAAGGAATTTGGCAAAATGACCGGAGCAAACCGAACCCTTTGGGTGGGTTTGGTTGGCTCCGTCTTGTCGAGATAGTCGATTTTCATATATAATTCGTCCAATTCCGACGTACGGATTGAAAGTTATGACCTGTTCTTCGTGGCATGTTCGAGCTCGCTCAGAGCAAGCTCGCTTGCAAAGGAGCTTAGCTCACCTGAAGAGCAAGCTCACCTGAAGACCTAGAGCTCGCCTGCACGCTTAGAGCTCGCCTGCACAAGACAAGCTCACCCGCAAGCTCGCCTGAAGGCTTGAAGCTCAAGCTCACTTGTAGGCTGGAGCTCGCCTGAAGGCATGAGCTCACCTGAAGGCCAAGCTCGCCTGAACCATGCTTGCCTGATAGCCCCAACCTCGCCTGCATGATCCAGTCTCGCCTGAAGACCAAGAACTCGCGCTGTAGCTTGAGCTCGCCCGAACTTGTGCTTGAGCTTGCCTACACTGTAGCTCGAGCTCGCCATCCATACCTAGCTCGCCTACTTGGAAGTTCGCCTGAAGGCCTAAAGCTCGCCAGATACCTCGTCTGCCTCGCATGCCGAGCCCGCCAAAGACCAAGTTCGCCTGCAGAGTTGCTACCGCCAAGATGCTTGAAGCTCGCCAAGATAAGGTAAGCTCGCCTGAGCTTTCCAAGACCGCCCACTTGAAGCATGGGAGATGTCACATCCCATAGTGGTCACATTCCACGACAAAGATGGTTCCCTTCACAAGGGTCACATCCCATGGAGAGTATGGTTTCCTCAATCGGGCATGGCCATATCTCACAAATCAAGGAAGTGGTCATGCCTCTCCTTGCCTATTTATAAGCCACCATCTCCACATGAGAAGGGGGTCGATTTTGAGAGGCTTGCTATGTTTCTAAGACTCTCAAGTCGAACGCCCGGTCTTAGCCTTCTTTAGGACTTGACCTTTCAAGAGGCTTGGCAAATTTAAAGTCTCCACCTGAACCCTCAGATTTGGAGGCTCTCGAGCTCTTTGCAAACTCTTGCATTGTAGCCCTATCCAAGCAAGCTCGGGTAGAACCGAACTCGATCACCTCCGAAGCCATCACAGATCAACCTCGACCGCAACGCCGACGGATCGTCCAAGGGAAGCAAACTCGACTCGAGCATCGAGGGAGGCATCCTATCGCCACCGACGAACCCACGTTAAACAAGAAGGGCCTTCCCTTCGCTTCTGTTGTAAAAAGTGATTCTTGATTTGTAACAAACAGTTCGATCAATACAAATCCGAGAGTAGATTTTTACACCCAAACAGAGGATGGCGACCACAGTGGGAGAGTTGGTTCATGCAGATGAATTGATGGTGGCACAATTCGACGAAATTGTGACGGGGACAACTATTGAGTCCCTCGTGATCGAGTTCGAGGAGTACTTATCTTCATCCTCCTCTAGCGGCAGTGCATCTCGCAAGTGCTACAGAGTCGCACTTATGGTCCAGCCCCAAGTGACGGAGGCAACCATGCCTGAGAGCTCGCCGAAAGCAAACACAGGGGTTCTGCTCCCCGAGGCGCTTGAGGCCTACCGTAAGATCAAGCACGGGTGCAGGTTCCCACTCGTGAATCGCCCAATCAGCGAGCCCACCTACTCAGCGGCTTCGCTCCATTAGCCAAGTTTCCACTCGAGAACTTCGCAACCGGGCGAGCTCAAGAATACGCACGGTTCCCACTCGCAAACTTTGTAAATCTAGCTAACTCTATAGTTCAAAGCGGTTGCATAAAATGGGCGGACTTCACCAAGCTCGCCTAATGCTCTCACCCCAGTCGACCTTCGCCAAAAGACAAAGCATCACCGCCAGACCGGGCGACCGCACTGCTAGCCCAACAGCGAGCCTCACCAGTCAACCTCGCCAACACACTCGCGACTCGCATGTGGGTGGCCTTTCCGCTTGGTTACACACGCCGCCCATCTCGACGACGATGACGACTATTGCTCTAAGCAGGGCAACATCTCGGCTTCAAGCTCTATTCGTATGCTGGATGTGCACATGACCGACATCTCGGATGAAATATCCAGAAGATTCAACGAGCAACAAGCAACCATCAACTCTATGAAAGAGATGTTGGAGCAGCTTTTGAGCGAGAAGAAGAAGAAGAAAAGGAGGACTTCGCGGACTTTGCGGAAATCCTCAAAGCTCAAAGAGCGGATGCCTACTCCTCCTCACACATCTTTTGATTCCTCATCCGAGTCATCTGGAGGAGCGTCATCTTCGGGTCATAATCCAAGAGACAAAAGACTTGACGAGCTCCAAAGTCAACTCGACGCCTTGAAGCTCCAGAAGAGCATGAACAAGCTGGGGGTGGCCAAACTATATCCAATTGAATGGGATACGGTCTCCTACCCGGCAAAGTTCGAGCCACTAGACCTCCTGCAGTTCGATGGCAAGGGTTCTCCTACCCAACACGCTTACTACTTCCAAAGAATCGACACATAATGGGAAACGATCCCATTATGACTCTGTTATTCATCGCACCCTCAAAGGGGTTGCTTTTGAATGGTTTTGCGATTGGAACCCGATCCATCACTTGCTGGAAGGACATGGAAAGGCTCTTCATGGCCAGATTCTTCGACGATGACACAGGAGTATCTATGGCAACCCTGCTAGCTGCAAAGCAGAGGAAGACAGAGTCTGTAAGCAACTTTGTCAAGAGATTCAAGAACCGATCGCTATGCGTCTGCGGATCGATTTCGAGGCCACTCTCATCGAGATGTGCCTAATAATCTCTCCATCAACCTTTTGTCTAATATGGGCGCCGTGAGCTCACTCGTGGAAAGACTTAACCCGCCAAGGAGAACAAGTCGAGCGTGCTCGCCGCATGGAGGTTGAAGAGCTATTTGAATTTCGAGGAGGTGATGACCAAGATGCCTTGGTGGTGGCAACCGCTTCCTCATCAAAACTCTTTTCAAGTCAGAGGGGCGGTGCTTCAAAGCAAAAGCCCCCGATGGCATCCGCAGAGCTCGCCAACTCGAACCAGCTATGGGACCGACCGTGAAGACTTGGCTACAATCGCCAAAGATAATCGTTGATGCTTATATGCATCAATCACGGAGGACCAAAGATCCGACGATAAATTCTTGAAGAAGTAACGCCTGTAGTCTTTCAAACTCCCACTAAGTTATCATGTTAACAAATACATCCGATAACTAATTTCTCCAAATTCTCCAATCCTCATCAATAGGATGGCGGGTCCCCAAAAATATCATGTTAACAATCACCTCGATAGTTCCTCCAGATTTCCTCCATCGATCCTCTCCAATAGGATGACGGGACCCCACTTCATGTTAACATTACACCTCTCGCAAATCAACTTACCAACCTCTTCAATGGGATGTTAAGTCCTCAAAGTCGCCCGTCAGCGACAACCCGCCATATTAATATTACACCTTTGACAAATCAACTTACCAATCCTCTTCAATGGGATGGTAAGTCCTCAAAGTCGCCCGTCAGCGACAACTCGCCATGTTAATATTACACCTTTGATAAATCAACTTACCAATCCTCTTCAATGGGATGTTAAGTCCTCAAAGTCGCCCGATCACATAACTCGCCATGTTAATATTACACCTCTGACAAATCAACTTACCAATCCTCTTCAATGGTAAGTCCTCAAAGTCGTCCCGATCGCGATAATCCTATCAGGTTAATGATAACCTCTCGACACAAGACCGCCGTCTCGTGAATGACGTTGTCCGATCACCGCCACACTCATACGCCCCTCGAACGACTGATCTTTTCTCGAAAGGCATAATATCCTTAGAACAATCAATGGGTAGCAGCCTACCATGCGATGACTACTATAACGATCAATCGTCACACCCGATGTCCCTGAACGATTGATTACCCTGACACCGTCATTCCCGCCAATGACGTTGTTTGTTGATAGTGGCCTACCATGCGATGTGCTGCTATTTGGGATTCGTCTTTGCCCCCAAGAGAAGACAAAATTCATAGTCTACACGTGTAGCCAATAAGTTTCCTCGCACCGTTTGAATGGTGATCATGTTGCAAGTCTTCATATCCAAAGTGTTCCAGATACACCGAGATCGTTCTCGAGGTATACTTGGATTCCTAATATAAAAGAGGCGTCCCCAAGATCTTTCATCTCAAAATTTTTTGATAGAAATCTCTTGGTTTCGTGCAACATGCCTATATCATTAGTGGCAAGCAATATGTCATCAACATACAGAACCAGTAAAATATACTTACTCCCACTGAACTTTTGATATACACAGTCATCAACAATATTCATCTCAAAGCCAAACGAGATAATTATTTGTTGAAACTTGTGATACCATTGACGAGGAGCTTGCTTGAGTCTATAAATGGATTTTCTTAATTTGCAAACTATATTCTTTGGGTCTCCTGACACAAAGTTTTCTGGTTGCACTATATAAATCATCTTATCAATGTCCCCATTGAGAAATGCAGTCTTAACATCCATTTGATGTAACTCAAGATTAAAATGAGCAACAAGTGCCATGATTTTTCTAAAAGAATCTTTCGATGAAACTGGAGAGAAAGTCTCTGTATAGTCAATGCATTCCTTTTGAGTATAGCCTTTAGCTACAAGACGTGCCTTATACCTCTCTACATTACCATTTGCATTCCGCTTGGTTTTAAATATCCATTTACAACCAATTGATTTTGCACCTTCTGGCAATGGAATAAGTTCCCAAACCTTATTGTCTTGCATAGACTTGTACTCCTCATTCATGGCATCAATCCACTTTTGAGAGTTAGAACTTTTCATGGCCTGATGAAAGTTAATTGGATCATCTTCCATCATTCCATTATTTTCCTCATGTTCTTAGAGAAATACAATATAATCATCCGGAATATCATTTCTCTTTTCTCTCGTGGATCTCCTTAATGGCACTGGTTCTTGAGGTTGTTGAGTTTGTTCTTCTAGAACAGGGAGTTGTTCAACATTGTCTTCTTGAGGTTCCGGATTCATTTCTTGATCAATAACAGGTATAGGAACTTGAATATTGTCAGAAATGACAGTATGGATTGGATTTGAAGCCAATTCCTCCTCAAAAGCAATGTCTCTAACCTTATTGAGAAATTACAATATCTATTTAATGGGTTATGGTCCCTAATCTAAAGGCACGTTCTCTAATTCTCTTAACCCCTATCTAGAGAGAAATTTTGGAGAGGCCATTAAGATTAGAAGATCTCAACCTTTTGGGCAATTTTCTAATATTAATTCATGGATTCAGGTACGCTTCCGCTTCTATTGTTAATTTCCTCTTTGTATTAATCATGTTTATTAGATTAATTTCTAGGGTTTATTATTGTTTAATACTTTTATGAAAACCCTAGAATTATTTTGTGGTAGAAATAACATGGAAATCTTGTTCCTGGTAGAAGAATTTGGAAAAGGCCGGCAGGTATTCACTGTCCATTCACAGACTTGAAATATTGAACAGGTCAAAAGTAGAGTCGGGAACTTAAAATTCCACTGCTGGCAAGCATAACTATAGCATATCAAACTCTTGAGCATAACTTTATCATCTCACAAATATGATAGGTTACCTTTAAGACTTCAAACAGGATGATTTGCATGAGAATTAAATATCTCCATTGTTTTTCCCCCTCTTTTTCTTTATTTGATAAATTTTAGTGAAATTATGTTGTCCTTGTAGTCGACAGTAAAATTCATAGCAAAATATGTATATGATTTAACAGACCAGTCCGTTAAACCCAAACATGAATCAGGTAAAATTCATAGCAAAATATGTATAAGGGTCTTCCTCAAAACCTGTCGGTTAATATGTCAAAGCGGCTGTGGACACAAGTAGTGAACATTAATTAACACATAATAATAAGGGAAAATTGCTTCTAGCCCCCAAAATCTGAAGAAGTATTCCCCAAGATTTTTTCAACGCTCCCCAAACACCCAAAATAACTTATTTTCTTCCTTTAGCCCCCAAAAGCCTGTCCCACGTGACCTGTTATATAAAATAAAAAATAAATCCCCAAAATGCCCTTTGATTTAACCGTCCCACTTCTCAAAACATCGTCTTGTCGAAGCGTGTCTACCATTTCTATTCTCGTCTCCAAGCTAACCGAAAGCAAACCCATTTCAAAACCCTAACCCTAGATCAACCTGCATCCGAGCGAAATCCTACAACCCGACCGAGAAATGGCCGACAAATCAACCCCCAAAGGAGTCGCTACCGCCTTTTCGCTGATGAGGACGACTCGTCACGATACGTCGTCGAAAGAAGACTTTCGAGCGCATCAGAGTGGACTGATGCTGGAGCAACAATTGCTGATGTTCTAGACGACATCGCAGCTTGTCATCCCCAACCCCAAAACCCAGCGCAACACGCAGATATCTTGAGCACCGGCACCGGCACCGACGATGCCTCTAGAGCTCTCGTAGATCTAAAGAGAGGAACGGAGAGAAGCGAAACGGAAGAGAAGCGTACGGCAACCAAAAACAAGTGAGTTTGACTGCATAATTTAGTTGTGTATCATGCTGCATGTATTGATTGGTTGTTGAGGTTATTGAATGGTTGTTACGATAATGGGATTGTTGTTAAGGTAAAGGGTTTGTTGTTAAGGTAAAGTGTTTTTTTGTTAAGGTAATGGGTTTGTTGTTAAGGTTATGGGGTTGTTGTTAAGGTTATGGGTTTGTTGTTAAGGTTACAGTTTCATTATGTTTTATGGTTTTGTTCTGTAGAGAAAAGTCAAAGGCCAAGGAAAATCAAGTATTAGAGTTGCGACCCACTTCCAGCTTTACGGCTTACTATGAGTTCATGCATTCTCTTGTGCCACTTATGGGCCAGCGTCACTGCTATTCAGATACTACGTTCACTTTGGCCCTCCCGGTCTTGATCTTCCCACTTTCAACACGCACGAGACAAGGGGACCAAGAAGATGAAATTTATCTTCACTGATGCACAAAGTGGAGAAGAAAACGAAAGTGCTCATTCAACCTTGAATGGGTAATGAGCCACACATGGTTCTCCAATGAGGGGATCTTGTTAGACCCAATGAGATCGGAGTAATAGGATTTGGTCTAGGTTTTTACTAGACTCGAGGGTCACTGCGATCTGAAGGTGACAAGAAGAAGGCTTCTCCTCCAAGCACTCCACCGTGCACCATGTTGAGGATCTACCAAAAGCTTGTACATTCAACCTAATCGCGGAAGACGGAAGGACTTTGTCCCGCTATGCATCCTCTATCACCGAGCATGATCCGTGTCCAAGCATCGCTCTTGGCATTCCAAGGCATTTATTTAAGTATGTTGACAGTATTCAACAAGCAAATGACACTGCTTGGGGGACCTATATCTTCGATGAGACATATGATACAATTGAAAAGGCATTGAAGGGCCCTACAAAAAAAAGAGCCCAGCAAAAGGAAAGAGGACTCTATATCTGCAATGGTGTACCCAGCTTGTTTGTGTAAGTAATCCTACTTTTTATTGTTGAGTGCAATGACTAAATAATAGTATGCAATCTTGATTGATTAGTTCTTAAGTATAGGCATTAGTTGTTATGTATACGTGTTGATTGCTAGGGTTAGGGATTGGTTGTTAACTATAGAGGTTGGTTGTTAAGGTTACGGACTTGTTGTTAAGGATAGAGTTTGGTTGTTAAGGTTACTGCTTTGTTGTTAGGGTTACAGTTTGGTTGTCAAGATTACGGATTTGTTGTTATGGTTACGTAATTGTTGTTAAGGTCATAGAGTGGTTGTTAATCCTCTATTTCTCTCATGCGCTTGGTAATTATGACCCACCGCATCAAGAAGCCAGTAATGGGAAGTATGATACGGCCTCCCCTCACAAATTAGGTGAAACTGGGAGAAGTTGGGGGATCCCTTCGATTGGCCACAGTGAAAGCTAGAGCTAAGCAAGCTACTATAAAGCATCCAGAGTTTCATGGCCAAGTTCAAAGGCTTGAGAATGTTTCTAGAGTACCAGGTAGAGGGGTGCTGGGAAAGGAGCAGGAGAAGGAGAAAGATAAGAAGAGGCTCCAAGAGAAGAAGAAAGAAGAGGAGAAGAAGAGGAGAGAGAGAGAAGAGAAGAATAAGGAGCCGGCTGCTACAATCACCGACAGAGCACGTAGCCCAAGACATCCTATCCCCAAAAATAAAAAGAAGAGGGGATCAGAAGATGATATCACTATTGAAGGATGGGTAAGCATTGTAAATAATACTCTATCTTGGATTTTAATTATTTTTTATTTTAAATATTTAAATAATACTCTATCTACATATTGCATAGACCATGCCACATAATATTGATGAGGTCGAGCAGCACAACGAGGTAGTTGATCAAATGGACTTGCCTCAGCAACTGCATTATTGAAAGATGATCGCGATATATAATCAAAAATTACGTCGCGACCAAGAGAAGAAATACAAAGATCAGAGTAATCACACGGACTACGATATCTTCTATTTATAAAAGTGGCTTCTCCTGTCCACAAGTGAGAAGGCTAAGAGAGGAGCTCAAGAATGCCCGAAAGAAGCCTCATCAGATATAACAATAAGAGGTCGACGGAGAGATGTCCAAACCAACAATGGAGCAAAGAACATGTACGTGTTAGACCCTTTCTCTCAACATGTACAAAGTTGTTAAGGATAGAGATTGGTTGTTAGGATTACGGGATGGTTGTTAAGGTTACGGTTTGATTGTTAAGGTTACCGATTTGTTGTTAAGTTTACGGATTTATTGTTAAGTTTACCTATTGGTTGTTAAGTATATGTATTGGTTGTTAAGGTTGGTTGTTAAATTTTTAAATAATTATAATTTTTGACTCGTGCACTTCACGCAGACGTACCGACATTGAGATGGAGAGGGAATTCCCTCAACCTGACTTCTCTGACATTGATACGGAGAGGGAAGGCACTTGACAAGGGGAAGTCCCTCCAACAGAGGAATTCCCTCCAGCTGATACTTTTACTGACATTGAGAAGCAAGCTTGTACAGGTTAGTACGTGGGAATTACGGATTGGTTGTTAAGGTTTGAGGTACGTTGTGAAGAAAATGCTAATTACTTTTTTTTTGACTCAGGCACTCCACAGGACGTGGGTGCTAGGGAAGGCCCTCCAACATAGAGTGTAGGCATAAAAATTGCTGAAGAACCCCAAATGTGACTTAATTATGAGAAGATCGAAGGACGACGTCGTCAAAGTCTCAGGAAGTCAGTCATAGGGTGAAACCAATGCCCGGGACACCTATTGTGTCTCGCCGTTGGCACGACACCTGATTGTGTCTCGCCATTAGCGGACACTTTTGCCGCCGCTTATTGGCGCTGACATTTTATTGTGTCTCGCCATTGGCGACACTTACTTGTGTCGCGCAGGTGAGACACCAAGAATATCCGGTACGCGTTTGAAGCGCTCAAATTAATGCTTATGGGGCCCACCGACGCTTTCAACTCAAAGAGACGCTCAGCTATGTTAGTGGGCGGTTACACACGAAAACACGCCCACTAAGCGGAAATTAGGCATTTAATCGCGCCTAAAATAGAGGAAAGCCGCTACAAATGGGACGCCTCTTGAGCGCGGAGTTAACACTGCCGCCGCCAAAGATGCGCTGACAGCTCAATGCGCTGCAAATAACACTGCCGCCCCCACTACGGGTCTTGACACTTGATGATTCGGTTCTTTTCAGATATGACTTCAAAGGCTATAAATACCCCCTACGCCCATTTGGGCAGGGATTGAGATTTGGAGAGCAGAGTCTTGAGATCAAGAATTTCTTAAGCTAAGAGTCTTGGCGAAGAGAGAGAAAAGGAGATTTCAAGCTTCAAGTATTCAAGAACATCATCCACGGGAGATCCCTCGAAGCTTAAGCTTAGACTTATTCTTGGGAAGAGTAGATATCTTACCTTGCTAAGATATTTGCTTAAGTTCTTGTTTCCTATAAGCATCAACTCAACCCCGCTAATTCAACGATCGTTGCTTAGGTGGTCCACGGATTACGATCCCCAAGACAGCAAAGAATCCACGCAAGGTGAGATCTACACGTAGTGTCTTCGCTCGTTTGTGAGAAAGCCATTCAAATTACTTTGTAATAGAGAGTTACACGGTAATTTTCTTATTTTCATTGTCAAAACGGTTATGATGGAAATGACAAAGAAACCAAATTTCACCAAAACAGAGAGTTTCCTCCACCGATACCACCGACATTGATAATGAGAGGGAAGGTCCTCGACTGCAGGAAGTCCCCGCACAATCGAGTCGACTTATTTTTGAGGAGGAAGATGACGAAGTTCCTCTCATTTTTGCGATGAAGAAGAGAAAGACGGCTGCACGGGCATCCGTACCCCCTAAAAGAAGCAAAACAAAAAGAAGAGTGAAGCCTTCCAAACATGTAATTACCCCTTCCACTGAGGGGAAGAAGAAGGCAGACAAAGAAAAACAAATTGTGGGGGAAAAGGAAATAATAGAAGTGGGGAAAAGGGATCGAATTAAGGCCCTCCTCATTGGCGACATGGTGATCCCCGCTCAATTTGGAAAACCGTCATGAGTTCTCCTATGAGTGAGGAAGAAGAAAAGTTCAGGAATGACTTAAACAAAGGCATTCCCTTTTCTGAAGGTTTCATCATAAAATTTTATGATGAGCACCCCACATTTTTTCATAATTATAAGGTATCGGCAGATGTTGCTGCCCTGCTGACGGAAGAGGAGAATAAAGCTCTCAATCATTTCTGTATTTGTAGGTGCAACAAGTAAGTATTTATCTCATATTATAATTTTTATTGTTTTGCCTTTAAGGTTGTCCCCTTGTTGTTAGGTTTACAGCTTGGTTGTTAAGTTTACGGTTTGGTTGTTAAGGTTACGGTTTCGTTGTTAAGGTTATGGATTTGTTGTTAAGGTTACGGATTTGTTGTTAAGGTTACGGATTTGTTGTTAAGTGTACGGATTTGTTAAGGTTACGGATTTGTTGTTAAGGTTACGGATTTGTTGTTAAGTTTACGGATTTGTTGTTAAGTGTACGGATTTGTTAAGTTTACGGATTTGTTGTTAAGTGTACGGATTTGTTGTTAAGTAAATATGGTTTGGTCTCTGTTTTCTTTTCAGTAAGTATCTATATCTTTGCAGAGGTAGGTCTATTCAATTCATGTTAAAAGTGGCTGACCAGTCTAATTCCTGATTACAGCATACAATACTTGTGGATGAAGAAATACCTGACTACAAGGGCGCATATGATATCTTCATCAAAAGTTTCATCGATCAAGGAATTACCAACCTATTAGTTCCCATTGTCAAAAATGATCATTGGCATCTCTTGGAGTTTGATCTAGAAAATAATGTTGCGCGCCATTATGACTCCTTGATAGATCGAACTGGACATATGAAATCTATGATGAACATCATTAAAGCCTTCAACTACATTAAAGCTGGCTTCGACGAGAATAATTTGTACAGCTTTTTCAATCCAATCCCAGTTCCAAACGAGATACAAAAGGGATCGTAAGTTTTCTGAAACTCTTTTTCACGAATTAGGCATTGGTTGTTAAGGTTAGGCATTGGTTGTTAAGCTTAGGCATTGGTTGTTAAGGTTAGTCATTTGTTGTTAAGGTTAGGAATTGGTTGTTAAACTTAGGCATTGGTTGTTAAGGTTAGAGCTTCTTAATAATTTTTAATGGTGTATATTTGTTTTATGCCTAGGTATGATCATGATCTACGCCTACTTGTATATAAAAGCTATTATTCGAGGTAAAAGCGCCCCGCAACTCACACCTCAAGCTCATAACACATGGGTCATACTGGCCGAGGCTAGTACCGTAGGGCAATAAAATTGCCGTAATCCCCGCATACCCAAAATAAACAAAAGTGCCGATATCTCTCAAACCGAAGGAATTGGGCAAATGACCGAGCAAACCGAACCCTTCGTGGGTTTGGTTGGTCTGCCTCGCCGAGATAGTCGATTTTCATATATAATTCGGCCCACCGGCATACGGTTTGAAAGTTACGACCGCTCTTCGTAGCATATGAGGAAGTTCGCCAAGTAGCCGGCTCTTCATTCGTGACGAGGTTCGCCAAGCAAATGGCTCGACATTCAGCGCAGGTTCGCCAAGCAAATGGCTCGACATTCGTGACGAGGGTCGCCCGGCAACAGGCTCGACATTCAGCGCAGGTTCGCCAAGCAAATGGCTCGACATTCGCACGAGGTTCGCCAAGCAAATGGCTCGACATTCGTGCCAGGTTCGCCAAGCAAATGGCTCGACATTCGTGACGAGGGTCGCCTCGGCAACAGGCTCGACATTCAGCGAGGTTCGCCAAGCAAATGGCTCGACATTCAGCGCAGGTTCGCCAAGCAAATGGCTCGACATTCGTGACGAGGTTCGCCAAGCAAATGGCTCGACATTCGTGACGAGGCTCGCCACAACAAGCTGGTTTGACGAGGCTCGCCACAACAAAGGTTTGACGAGGCTCGCCACAACAAGCTGGTTTGACGAGGCTCGCCACAACAAGCTGGTTTGACGAGGCTCGCCACAACAAGCTGGTCCGACGAGGCTCGCCACAACAAAGGTTTGACGAGGCTCGCCACAACAAAGGTTTGACGGTTCGCCCACGCCGCATCTCACCAACCTCGCCGCATGCCGAGCCCGCCAAAGACCAAGCTCGCTCGCTGATTCGCCAACTCGCCGCTTGAAGAAGGCTCAAGCTCGCCTGCACCTTGGTTCGCCTCGCATGCCGAGCCCGCCAAAGACCAAGTCGCTCTACGCCAGCCGCTACCGCAGAGTCGCTACCACCACAGGCTTGAAGCTCGCTTGCATAAGGCAAGCTCGCCGCCTGTGCTTCCTAAGATCGCCCACTTGCAAAGATGGGAGATGTCACATCCCATAGTGATCACATCCCACGAGGGCATGGTTCCCTCACGGGTCACATCCCACTTGGGGTATGGCTCTCCTCAACCGGCATGGCCATATCCCACAAATCAAGGAAGTGGCTATGCCTCTTTGCCTATTTATAAGCCACCATCTCCACATGAGAGGGAGGTCGGCATATATTTTGAGGGGAGGTCTTAATCAATTCTCGATCCGAGGCTCTTGAGCTCTTTGCAAACTCTTGCATCGTAGCCCTAACCGAACTCAACCACGCCGAGCTTCTATCGCGACCAAGCTCGACCGCAACGCCGATCGGATCGCCCAGGGAAGCAAACTCGATTCGAGCATCGAGGGAGGCGTCCTACCGCTACCGACGAACCCACGTTAAACAAGAAGGGCCTTCACTTCGCTTCTGTTGTAAAAAGACCTATTCTTGATTTGTAACGAACAATTCAAACAATACAAATCCGAGAGGAGATTTTTACACCAAACAGCAGCTAAATTATTAATTGAAGGGAGAAAGATGAAAAAAAAACTCGGTGTACTTGACGATGATGACATTGAAAGCAGCTCTTGGTCATAGACTGTTACTTTTTTTTTCCCAAAAAGCCTCAGATATTATAAATATTTACTTGTAAAATACAAGATTGTTGTAAAATACAACCAATGCCTAACCTTAACAACTAAGACGTAACCTTAACAACCAACCCATAACCTTAACAACCAATGCCTAAACTTAACAACTAAGACGTAACCTTAACAACCAACCCCTAACTTTAACAACAAAGGGATAACCATAACAACAAAGCTTTAGCTGATAATACAAAGACATAATCTGAATGCACAACATATTGTTAACTGACAATACAAAACGTTAGCAATTAATACATATGTTTGGCAACTAGATAAGCTTGTTGCATGTTTGTCGATTGTGACCTTCCGTATGACATCTGGAGCACTTAACAGGATGGGTGTTCAAACACTGTTGTTTATTCGCCTAGTACATGGTCTTTCACGCCTTTTTAGTAAGGGAGGCTTTAAATGCACGGCTTCTGGAGGTACGCTTCTCGTAATCTAGAATAGGATAGAGGATCGCTCATAAGATGTCAGGAATGCTTCAAAGCCATAAACCAATCACAATATTGATAAATGTCTCGCCCCATCCTAGTAATTGCAAAGCAAGCTGCTTACAAGGAATGCGTGATATCCCAAGACCTCGCATGAACATGTCCGATTCTTCAAATCTACACGCAAGTTTTATTAGATTCAACCTCCACAATATCTCGGCCGTTAAAGGTTTAATAGGTAAGCAGCCCATGATGAATATTATCACTAAGACTATCTCCGCTCCGACATAAGTATCCGCACCATTTCACGCCATAAGCCTTCTTTCATGCATACGCCCATGATTTGTTGTGATCGCCTCCACCAGCAGTAAGATTCAGAATATTCGTGCCTTTCTTATCCAACTCAAGGAAGGACTCGACGCTCAAGTCACATGGCCATACCAGAAATCAAATGGAAAATCATAAGTTTGCTCAGAACCTTGACAACAAACCCATAACCTTAACAACCAAACATTAACCTTAACAACAAAACCGTGAACCTTAACAACAAATCAGAACACTAACAACAAAATTGTAACCATCGCAACAAAACCGTAACCTTAACATCTAAATCAGAATCGAATAATAAAACCGTAACCTTAACAACAAAATCATAACATTAACAATTAAATTATAAACAATATTATCATACTTATACCGTAGAAATGAGCGCTTGCCCATCTCTCCCACAGTAATTCATTGCGAACATAAGCCCTTTGATCTATCGCCAATTCTTTCATGTAATCATCCCATTCGAAATTGTGTACTTATAAGCCGGGCTTGTAATAAATCACCCAATATTTGAGCGCATTTGCTTTGTGACCCAACTCCTTCATTTTTTGAAATTTCTACTAGATGTAGAACACACCTTGAATGGAATGCATTTGGAAAGAATTCCTCGATCGCTAACCTAATACCCTTTGTCGGCATCGTAAATCATGACCGCTTGATGTGGAGGATCGAAGGCTTTTCCCTATCATATAGTATGGTCCAAACTCCTTGTAAGAACCATTTTCAATTTTCCTCATTCTCCGGTCGATACGCTAATAAGCAAGAGGAAATATTCCTAGGTTGCCATATCTTGTGGCACTAAGTAATACCTCGCACCGGCTCTTTAAGAAATGTTCCATCCAAAATAACAGAGGCCTACATCCAAAGAATGAACCCTTCGATACAAGCATTATAACTTATGAACAAACGCTTAAATGTGCCGCCATTAGCGCAATAGCAACACTTCCTCGATTAGTTGCTTGAACCATGGCTTCATACCGCATAAATATAACAAGTATGCATCAGATATTAACCTCATAATTGAACCCTAGTAACGAAGCTTTAACCTTAACAATCAACTAATACCCTTAGAAACAAACCCATAACCTTAGCAATAAACCCATAACCTTATCAACCAACACATAACCTTAACAACTAGTTAGGATAACAGAGGCATGACAGCTAAGGTATAAATACTTATTTAATAATATAAGTATTATCATCCGAGTGAATCGTGAAGCCTCATCATCGCCACCAACGTGTCCTTGTGCCCTCTCTTTGCTTTGTCACGCTTTACTGTAATTAATATTGATGCCGTAATTTGAGTACAAGTCTTTCTTGATATCAATTGGCCTAAGATCTGGCCTAACCTTCAAAACAACTTGTATTTGGTTTGCAATGAACTTTCGTGATGCCCTTGAATTGCCAGCATTAGCTCCATGTTGACCGCAAGTGTGGGTAGAGCAGAACTTCTTTATAGACATAATTGAGGAATTTCGAGTAGGAAGCAAACAACATCCAAGGACAATCCAAATGGTCCCCGAATCCAAGAATGGACTCTTATACGCCTTTGTTCATTATGGTAAAAATCATACTCGAACCTTTTGCAATTGAGTAGTATTGAAGTGCTAATCTAACTTCATCAAAGACTAAATTTCTATCCTTTTGACTTATGGTCGTGGTGCCTCTCACCGATCTTGGTTTGGTTGTTAACCATGTCTTCTATCATCATGATCGTGTTCCAAGGGATTGTCATTAGAATACGCCATCATTACATGGTTGGATGAGTGACGCAACAAGATCGCTAATTTTCGTCGGATAGTGCCGTAAAAGTGAGGAAAACTCATAAGGATAACAAAACCCAAAACCTTAACAACAATCACCTAACCTTAACAACAAACCCATAACCTTAACAACAATCACCTAACCTTAACAACAAACCCATAACGCTAACAACAACCCCATAACCTTAACAACAAACCCATTACCTTAACAACAAACCAATAACCGTGAATAACCAAAGCATAACCTCTAAGAATCAAAGCATAACCTCTAAGAACCAATGTAACAACAAACCTATAACCTTAACAACCAACTCATAACCTAACATCCAAAATATAAGGAAATTATAATTGAAATGCTTACACATTTTCTCGAGAGGTTTGGGTGTTCGAGAAGTTGAGGATTCCCCAAATGAGGTAGCATATAAATTTATGTCTCAGAATCCATTACGCACCACAATACTCAACATCAACCTCAAATCGCCGCCATTATCAATTGCAAAACTAACTTTTCCCTTCTGATATGAATTTCAAGGAAAGAGAATGCAACGGTAGTTTAAGTCTTTAGGACACTTGATACTTCAAGCCAATGATCTCCTCGAGACTCATTGATAACTACTTAAAACACCCTCACCCTCATCGCTGCTTTTAGTGTTAGTAACCATGCAAAGGAGGGATCTATCCGCCATTTTGCGTAAAAGTAGTTGAATAATCAAAGATGAGTTATGGAGGATTAAATGGCCGGAGAGTAGTTGGGGTAAGCAAAGAGGAATTATTGTTGGTGGGGGTCATCGAGGTAGAAGATGGCAATTATTTGAGGGAAATGAGTTTTTCCCTCCAAAACTTCTCTAATCACCATTAATGTGCTACAAGCACTCCGAGAGCCGGATGAGCTACCGGAAGAAAGAACCGTGGCTTGGGGGTAGTTTGGTCATCTCATGCTTCAAAGTACACCGCTGGGGCTAAAGGAATAAAAGATGAAATTTTGGGTGTTTGGGGAGCGCTGAAAAGTCTTGGGCGGAATACTTCTTCCGATTTTGGGGCTAGAAGCAATTTTCCTAATAATAAAGTCGCCAGCATGAAATATCTCAATCGATGCTCATATCAATAAGTCGCCACAAGACACAGATACAATATGCTTCAATAAATATCTAGTAGTGGTGCAAGGCATTCATAAATAGCTATGCTAGGACATGTTAATCCACTTAAGAAAGCAAAGAAGTTACAAGGCGATTTGATAGTGTTCCCAAATAATAAGATACGCTTTGTGGTGTCAATTAAGACAATAATAGATAAGAAGGTATGACATAATTGCACTATTAATGCATAATTGTCCATTGCTACCGCCAATCCATTGTGGGTGATACATACATACATACATACATACATATGTTCACAGGAAAATTAAAAGTCAGAAACAAATGTTATCCCTTCCAATTGACTTTAAAGAAAGAATAAATACAACTCTCTCGAATGCAATCTCTAACCGACTTAGACAAAAAGAAATTACAAAGTCCTCGACGGTTGCCCGATTTACAAAAGAAGGAAGGGTCAACGGAGATCCTTCCTTTGTTTAAAACCGGTTCTTCACTGGCATGATAGGAGCTTGATCCTTGTATCCCGTGGACGATCCGACCGCCTTGCTCGTGGAATCACGCTGAAAAGAGGTTGCAAGGCAAGTTCAAGAACTCGCAGCAAATTTCTAACTCTAGCGAAGTTTGATAACCCAAGAACGGGTTTTGTAACTCGCACGAAGTTTGAAAACCAAGCCAAATTGAAGAAAAGCCGATGTTAAAACAGCCAAACTCTCTCAAATCGATTCACCTCAAGTGCTCAACTCTCTAATCTCCTTACACAATTAGCTCTCTAAAAATCCTCCTCCTTTCGATCCTCCCTTCAAGATCTTTCTCCCTTTATAGGTGTTTTAGGTGTAACTCACCCCTTTAGAATGAGGATTCGTGGGCCCTCATCGTGGAAAACGGTTTTGGAACCGCTTAAATCGTGGTTTACAGATAAGAAACGCCAAAGACCCGCTGCTTAGAGCTTAGACGCACTGAGAGCTCCGCTTTAGAGCTTAGACGCACTGAGAGCTCCGCTTTAGAGCTTAGACGCACTGAGAGCTCCGCTTTAGAGCTTAGACGCACTGAGAGCTCCGCTTTAGAGCTTAGACGCACTGAGAGCTCCGCTTTAGAGCTTAGACGCACTGAGAGCTCCGCTTTAGAGCTTAGACGCACTGAGAGCTCCGCTTTAGAGCTTAGACGCACTGAGAGCTCCGCTTTAGAGCTTGATGCGCCGAACGCCCGCTGCTTAGAGCTTAGACGCACCGAGAGCTCCGCTTTAGAGCTTAGACGCACTGAGAGCTCCGCTTTAGAGCTTGACGCTGGCCAACGCCCGCTGCTTAGAGCTTAGACGCCGAGAGCCCGCTGCTTAGAGCTTAGACGCACTGAGAGCTCCGCTTTAGAGCTTGACGCTGCCGAACGCCCGCTGCTTAGAGCTTAGACGCACTGAGAGCTCCGCTTTAGAGCTTAGACGCACTGAGAGCTCCGCTTTAGAGCTTGGACGCTGGCCGAGCTTGACGCTGGCCAACGCCCGCTGCTTAGAGCTTAGACGCACTGAGAGCTCCGCTTTAGAGCTTAGACGCACCGAGAGCTCCGCTTTAGAGCTTAGACGCACTGAGAGCTCCGCTTTAGAGCTTAGACGCACTGAGAGCTCCGCTTTAGAGCTTGGACGCTGCTAAACCTCGGTTGAATCTTATTCTTGTGTTTGTAATTCTAACTGCTTTCTCTAAGCTTCGAACCGTGACTTCGCTCGACGATATCTCGATGGATCGGCTTATCAAGAATAAAATTTTGACAGCCTTATTGAACCCTCCAAAGTTTTCAAAGCTTTGCTGATCGATGAGCTTTTGGAATACTTTGACTTCTCCTTTTGTTTGATTTTGAGGAGGTATTGCTCTTCGCTTTATCATCGCTGAAGTTGTGTTCGCTTGAAGCTTGAAACGCAGGTAAAAATCCTCTTGAAATGTGGGGATCCCCGCTTTGATTTTAAGCCGTGATAAGGTCCGCTTTGTTGCTCGGGACTGACGCTGAAGTCAAGCTAGCTTGAACTAGGACGCTGGCCGAAGTCGCTCTTAGGTACGACGCGAGGTCAAGCCGAACCGACTTGGTTAAGAACGCTGAGTTCTCGCTCGGATTCTTTGCCTAAAATCTCGTGGAGATTTGATAGGTCACGGCCTTATAAATAGACCCTCGAATAAATCAAAAGTCTTACGACTTTTGTCAAGGAAATCATCTTCCTTATTTCTCCGGCGATTTTTCCGATTCCGACCGCTTTCACAAGCTTTTTCAACTTCTTCGACGAGAATGTCTCCCAAGAGGTCAACAAATAAGTCCAAGAAGACCGCCCGTTCCTCGAGCATAGCTGGGTCCATCGGCGGTGCACCGAGCCCTACGCCTCGACACCCCTTGATCGCTGGTGTTTCGACTTTTGGCTATAACTTGCTTCACAAGTTTTCCTCTTCGTGAAGCAAATGAAACGATGAGCTGCTCGCTTTGGAAATGGAACGCTGGATCGACATCCGCTTTGGCAATGAAACGCGAGTTGACACCCGCTTGGCAATGAAACGCTGAGGACACCCGCTTGGCAATGAAACGCTGAGTTGACACCGTAGGCATCAAAAATTGCCAAGAACCTCAAATATGACTAAATCATGAGAAGATCGGCGACAACGCCGCCGAAATCTCAAAAAGTCAACACATGGAGATATTATGTCTCGCCACAAAGGCGAGACATTCTTGGTTGTGTCTCGCCACGAAGCGAACATTTGTTTGTGTCTCGCCGTAGCAGACATTTGTGTGTGCCTCGCGACGAGCGAGACATTTGATGTGTCTCGCCGCATAGACATTCTTGTGTGCCTCGCGCACGAAGCAGACATTTGATGTGTCTCGCTATAGCGCAGACATCTTTACTTGTGTCTCGCTAACCGGCGTGACACCCGTAATACTTGGAACGAAGCTCAAGGGTCTAAATTAATGCCGGTGGGGCCCACTTGACTTTATCAATGCAGAGACGCTCGACATCGCATTAGGCGGTTACATCGCCGAAGATACCACTAGGCGTAATTTAGGTCATTTAATCGCGCCTAAAAGTGAAAACCGCTACAAAGAAATGGAGGATCGGCGATCACGGCCGCCAGGTGCGCCTTATATCGCCGCCACAAGAGGGTACCGACATCGCCGCCAGCGAGCTTAGGCGTTTTAGCTGAGAAGTGCCGAAGCCGCCTTAATCGCAAATCTTCAAGACTTATGATACTTAGGCACGCGTTTCCAAAGACTATAAATACCCTCCTACCCACTTGGGCAGGGTCGGCCATCGAAAGGGAAAATCAAATCCAAGCTTCCAGAGTTCAAGAACACGATCCACGCCGAGATTCCTCGAAGTTTAAGCCTTGCCTTATTCTTGAGAAGAGTAGATATCTTACCTTGCTAAGATATTTGTCGGTTCTTGTTTCAAGCACTAACTAAACCCCGCCGATTCGACGATCGCCGCCGGTGGTCCACGGATTACGCTGCCCCACGCAAAGTCCCACAAAACAAGAGATCTACACTTGTAGTGTCTTTTGTTCGAAGTTTGTGAGAGAGTTATCTAAAATTTCATTGTAACCGAGAACCAAAAGTGTAATTTTCTAGTTTTACAAATGGAACCAACTTTCGACCCAAACACGCATATACCACAAGTGGGAGCCAACGTCTCGAAGCCCGAGATCGTTGTGTCGCCTTGCAAATGATCGTCAACTCATGGTTGATGGGATAGACTACTTCTTCGATCAAGCCAAGTTTGAAGAATATCTCTCTTCCTCCTCATCAAGTCCTCCTCATCCCGCAAACATCTGAGGATCTATCCCCAAGAGGGAGGTTCGTTGTGATGTGCAACGATCTTCGCTCGCTTGCATGCAGGCATTTCCTCTCAACAAGATCTCAACCGACCGACGAAGAGAGCTCGCCAAAGACGACGCCAAAAGATGGCCCGCCAGGCCGCCAAGGCTCGAGTCAACGGATGGAGTTCACTATCGTAACTCACGCGGATCAAAGGCATCAACAAACCGCACTTCAATCCGCAAGACTCTCCCAAGGAAGAATGGGTTCTCGCCAAAGGGCCCGATTGACAAAGAAGGAGCGCCAAAACGCGCCGGCACGCTTTGCTCGAAAGCACGCCGTTGTTCGCAAGGCGCAGAGTCTAAATCAACCCAAAGAACGGCTCAAAATCGCCAAGTTTGGGTCCCAAGTCAACGCCAAATTGTTTCAAGAGTTCCGCCGCCAATTCTTCACCGAGATAGCTGAGCCGCCAAGCCAGCAGACAGCAAGCCGCCGGGCCAACAGGTAGTTGTAAACCGCTCGCCAAGCGAGAAGTCAACCGCCGCCAAAAGCGCAGGGCCCTCCATGTCTTAGCTTAAAATTTGACTTTTCCGCCTTTCTTCCACTTTTCCTACCGAGGTATCAACTATTAAGTCCGAAATCATCAACTTCGGTTCCCGCTTGGTCCACAATTGAGAACCAAAGTCAAAACACCGTAATGGAACGCTTGGGTCACCCGATCCATAAACAACGATGTTGGGGTCGCACCAAATTCCAAGTAATGTTCAAATGTGCCGAGCCATCCGACGCAGCCTCAAACCGAAGAATTGCTATGCCTCGCTTGAGCATCCCACAAGGGGTCCACGAATCGGCCGAGAAGAAGAAGTTGAGGCAAGTGACTCGCAAAATCACCGGAGATAACCGACCTCGCGGATTCATAAGCAACTTCGCATGACGGCCAAGCTGCCGACGGAAGTTGTCTCTCAAGTCAAAGAGTCGACGCCCTAAAAGAAGACGGTCCTCCACTAAGGACAACGCTACACTTGGGGTGGAAGTGCAATTCGTGATAAACCACACCAACCACACCATCAGCCAGTGGCAACACACCTAAAGAGGACGATCGATGAAATAAATTGTTCTTGCTCGTGGTGCACAACTAATCAAGACGTTGTTGTCGATGTGCCTGTTCGAGTCAAACGCCAACCACAAAGAGCTTCAAGATTCGAGAGGCTTTCCCCGCCAAAGAATGGAAGATTTGAAGACGAGTCAAGGCGACTCAAGAAAGAGAAGATCCACCATTCAACGATGAACTTCCCGGTTACTATTAACATGGTGAACAAAGAAAAGGATCGGCGATGGATGCATCCCGACTTCACCCCGAGGAAAAGTCAGACCGAAGCTCCCGCCAGATGTCTCGCTACAATTATGAAGCTACCCAACGATCGACTATAGAAGGATGCATGAGGGAGAATCATCCAAGATGAAGCTCCGACAATCGGGCGATAGCTTCCGATGACACAATGTCAAGGCCGGGTCCCCATCCCGCAGAAGCTTTTACCATTACCCCGATGTCCCGCTCAAATGTTACAAGAAGCCTTAGCTAAGCAAAGAGAAGAGCTTAAGGTCAAATGAGAACAGATGGAGCTAGCCATGCAACAGATGAGGGAATTGCAAACCCAAACGGTTGCACAACCTCGGGTCCAGCCAATACTAATCCAGCCAACAAGGTGGAGTAACCCACCATAATGTTGAAGACAAGGATTCTGATTGATGAACACATTTACGCCGATCAACCTCCAAAGAAAGTCTGATTTGTCGCCAAGGTGGAAATGGTCCAATTCTTCCTATTGGAAGTAATCCAAAACAAGGGGAGGATGATGGCGAAGGATGAAAGAGCTTGAAAATAAAATCAATGCTTTGATGTCCACACAGAAGTCAAAAGGATCGTATCCCGTGTCCAGATCCGAGAATGGGATTCAATCCCCACCAAATTCAATTTGATCAACTTCACGCCATTTGACGGAGAGGGTCACCTACACAACACCGATTTACTTCAAATCACATTTGGGGTAATTCTGAAACGAGCCTCGATGGTTCGGCCATTCGCCGGTACTTTCAAGGAGTCAGCCTTCGGGTATCAAGACTCAAGGCCGAGTATTAACCGAGGACATGGAAAGTTCTTTTCAAAGAACTTCTTCGATGACGACATCAAGTTTCCATTGGAACTCTCCTAGAAGAAAAGCAAAGGTGGGAGACAATCGACACCTTCGTTTATTCTAATAAAGCTATGAATTGCAGAGATCCACCATCAAGAGTTCATATCAAGACTTGCCACAACAATCTTTCTATAGAATTGCCGAAGTCATGGGGTCGCCCCACCAACTACGGAAAGACCTAAAAATACAAGGAGAACAAGCCTAACGCTTCTCGTAAGAAAGAAAGCCGAAGAAGCTTAAGATGGTCGACCCTCGTAAATTCTCCTCTCGTAATAGAGGAAAGGCATCTGGATCGCCGTTGGTCAAACGCCGCAACAACGCCCGCCAAAAGCTTCTAAATCGTAATTCCACAGACATACTCTTTCAAGGACGAAGTTCCAATCATCTTCAAACACCTCCTTGATAACAACAAAATCAAGTTGCCTCCAATTACAAATCAAGAGGAGGTTAGCAAAACTGACCCTAAATACCGTATGCACACAGAGGATCCTCCATCCTACAAAGGATTGCTTAGCTCAAGGCCATTATCCAAGCCTGGTTGAAGCCTGCCTTAACGAAATAAGTCAATCAAATCGAGATCCACTGTATATCGAGTATAAACTATTCCCTTTCTCCGATGAGTACAAGAGATTAAACCGCCCTCCTAATTCCTCCGATGAGTATAAGAGCCCAATTTTGCAAAGAAAGTCGGGGTGGATAATCCATGAACGAGATCCACTTCCACATTGAGCAATCAAACCTTCCTACGCTTAGATTGTCTCAAAATTCCTATCCCGGTCAAACCTTCCTACGCTTAGGACCACTCGCCAAAATCTCCTCTCGATTCTTTCCATGAATGAGAGGTCCACTTCCAAATTGAGCGATCAAACCTTCCTACAGCTAGGATTGTCTCAAATATCCGCCGGTCAAACCTTCCTACGCTAGGACCATGGTCAAAATCCTCTTGATTCCTTCCATGAACGAGAGGTCCATTTCGTGATTGAGCGATCAAACCTTCCACGCTAGGATTGTCTCAAACTCCTATCCCGATCAAACCTTCCTACGCTTAGGATCATTTTTAATTTTCACTCCCACTTGGTCAAACCTTCCTACGCTTAGGACCACGGTCAAAATCCCTCTCGATTCCTTTTATGAATGAGAGGTCTACCCTGCAATCGTGGTTCGTTACCAAGAGAAAAACACAACAGGTTCGCTGCCCCAAAAGAAGACACAACGGTTCGCTGCCCCAAGAGAAAACACAAATTCCACAAGCCTACGATTCAATATCGTAGCATAAAGTCTAAGAGAATTCACTCTTTAGCATAACGTAACATGTAGAACGGACTCGATAATCTACATGCTAGCCCAACTCAAACTAGTTGGTAAAGGCTCATCAAACTGCTGATGGTCGAGGGTTTGCCAAAAATCCTATATCTATCATACAAGCAATAACTTGAGACAAATGTTCACTCTTCCGCCGGTCAAGCACTTTCTCCTACCGTGATTTTAATGCACTTTGTAATCGTGCCATTACATCGCCCGTAAGCTCAAGCATGCTCGCATTGCATTCGTATGGCCCTTTTGAGCGAGACACTTCTGCATTCCGCCGCTTAGTGGGACAATTCCAGATATTACATGTAGAAGCTTTCCGAAATGATATTCAAAACCGTGACGACGCTTTTCTCCTAATGATTCTCAAGGCATTTTAATTATAAACCAAGTGGTGACTTTCAAGATGAAGATGATTAGTCCAAAATCGACTTCGACATTTCAATCAATCCAAATACAAATGCAAATGCCTATTGATCCCAAAATATGGTCACGACGCCAGAGCCGTGATTCAAGAAATCAAGCAAAACATGGGCCTCTTCTACAAAGTTCAACGCTGAACGTAAGCAGGCGATTTATCCAGTATTCCGCACTCTCCACAAAATACGAGGAGTCTCAAAACTTTGGAGGGGGTATCCGTAGGCATCAAAATTGTCAAGAACCTCAAATATGACTAAATCATGAGAAGATCAAGGACAACGCCGCCGAAATCTCAAAAGTCAACACATGGAGATATTATGTCTCGCTACGCAGGCGAACACTTGTTGTGTCTCGCCACGAGCTTAAACATTGTTTGTGTCTCGTCAGCATGCAGACATTTTGTGCCTCGCGACGAAGCGACACTCTGATGTTCAAGCATGACATTGTGTGTGCCTCGCGACGAAGCGACATTTTGATGTGTCTCGCTATAGGCAGACATTTTACTTGTGTCTCGCTAACCGGCGACACCCGTAATACTTGGAACGAGCTCTTGAAGGGTCTAAATTAATGTGGGGCCCACTTGACTTTATCAATGCAGAGACGCTCGGACATCGCATCAGCGGTTACATCGCCAAGATACCACCAGGCGCAATTCTAGGTCATTTAATCGCGTCAGCGTGAAAACCGTTACAAAGAAATGAGGATTCGATCGCCACGCCACGGCCGAGGCACTTATATCGCCGCCGCCACGAGTACCGACATCGCCCGCCGTTGAGCGAGAGGCAGCTTAGCCAGGTACCGGAAGCCGCTTAACCGCAAATCTTCAAGACTTATGATACTTGTGGGCACGCTTCCAAAGACTATAAATACCCTCCTACCCACTTCAAGGGGTCGCCATCGAAGGGAAAATCGAATCCAAGCTTCCAGAGTTCAAGAACACGATCCACGGAGATTCCTCGAAGCTTAAGCCTTGCCTTATTCTTGAGAAGAGTAGATATCTTTCCCTTTCGGATATGAATTTCGAAAGAGAATGCAACGGTAGTTTAAGTCTTTAGGACACTTGATACTTCAAGCCAATGATCCGTAGACTCATTGATAACTACGAAAACACCCTCACCCTCATCGCTGCTTTTAGTGTTAGTAACCATGCAAAGGAGGGATCTATCCGCCATTTTGCGTAAAAGTAGTTGAATAATCAAAGATGAGTTATGGAGGATTAAATGGCCGAGAGAGTAGTGGGGTAAGCAAAGAGGAATTATTGTTGGTGGGGGTCACGAGGTAGAAGATGGCAATTATTTGGAGGAAATGAGTTTTTCCCTCCAAAATGCCTCTAATCACCATTAATGTGCTACAAGCATCTCCGAGCCGGATGAGCTACCGGAAGAAAGAACCCGGCTTGGGGGTAGTTTGGTCATCTCATGCTTCAAAGTACACAGCTGGGGCTAAAGGAATAAAAGATGAAATTTTGGGTGTTTGGGAGCGCTGAAAAGTCTTGGGCGGAATACTTCTTCCGATTTTGGGGGCTAGAAGCAATTTTCCTAATAATAAAGTCGCTGTGCATGAAATATCTCAATCGATGCTCATATCAATAAGTCGCCACAAGACACAGATACAATATGCTTCAATAAATATCTAGTAGTGGTGCAAAGCATTCATAAATAGCTATGCTAGGACATGTTAATCCACTTAAGAAAGCAAAGCAGAGTTACAAGGCGATTTGATAGTGTTCCCAAATAATAAGATACGCTTTGTGGTGTCAATTAAGACAATAATAGATAAGAAGGTATGACATAATTGCACTATTAATGCATAATTGTCCATTGTCGCTACCGCCAATCCATTGTGGGTGATACATACATACATACATACATACATATGTTCACAGGAAAATTAAAAGTCAGAAACAAATGTTATCCCTTCCAATTGACTTTAAAGAAAGAATAAATACAACTCTCTCTCAATGCTCTCTCTAACCGACTTAGACAAAAAGAAATTACAAAGTCCTCGATCGGTTGCCCGATTTACAAAAGAAGGAAGGGTCAACGAGATCCTTCCTTTGTTTAAAACCGGTTCTTCACGGTATGATAGGAGCTTGATCCTTGTATCCCGTGGACGATCCGACCGCCTTGCTCGTGGAATCACGCTGAAAAGAGGTTGCAAGGCAAGTTCAAGAACCTAGCAAATTTCTAACTCTAGCGAAGTTTGATAACCCAAGAACGGGTTTTGTAACTCGCACGAAGTTTGAAAACCAAGCCAAATTGAAGAAAAGCCGATGTTAAACAGCTCAAACTCTCTCAAATCGATTCACCTCAAGTGCTCAACTCTCTAATCTCCTTACACAATTAGCTCTCTAAAATCCTCCTCCTTCGATCCTCCCTTCAAGATCTTTCTCCCTTTATAGGTGTTTTAGGTGTAACTGACTTTAGAATGAGGATTCGTGGCCCTCAATCGGAAAACGGTTTTGGAACCGCTTAAATCGTTTACAGATAAGAAACGCCAAAGACCCGCTGCTTAGATGACCTCGCCTCGGCGAGGGTTGAGCTCCCGCTCAGCATGATCATGACACGCTGCCTGGCTTTGACGCCGCTAAAAGTCTTGTTTTGAGCTTGACGGCCGAGATCTCGCGCGAGCTTGACGCGGCCGAGCTTCGCTAGAGCTTGACGGGCCAACGCCCGCTTAGAGCTTAGACGCACCGAGAGCTCCGCTGTTTAGAGCTTAGACGCTGGCCGAGAGCCCGCTTTAGAGCTTGATGCGCCGAACGCCCGCTGCTTAGAGCTTAGACGCTACCGAGCTCCGCTGCTTAGAGCTTAGACGCACTGAGAGCTCCGCTTAGAGCTTGACGCTGGCCAACGCCCGCTGCTTAGAGCTTAGACGCCGAGAGCCCGCTGCTTAGAGCTTAGACGCACTGAGAGCTCCGCTTAGAGCTTGACGCGCCGAACGCCCGCCGCTTAGAGCTTAGACGCTACCGAGCTCCGCTTAGAGCTTAGACGCACTCGAGCTCCGCTTAGAGCTTGGACGGGCCGAGCTTGACGCTGGCCAACGCCCGCTGTTTAGAGCTTAGACGCTACCGAGCTCCGCTTTAGAGCTTAGACGCACCGAGCTCCGCGCTTTAGAGCTTGGACGCCGGCCGAGCTTGACGCTACCGAACGCCCCCGCTTAGGGCTTGGACGCTGCTAAACCTCGGTTGAATCTTATTCTTGTGTTTGTAATTCTAACTGCTTTCTCTAAGCTTCGAACCGTGACTTCGCTCGACGATATCTCGATGGATCGGCTTATCAAGAATAAAATTTTGACAGCCTTATTGAACCCTCCAAAGTTTTCAAAGCTTTGCTGATCGATGAGCTTTTGGAATACTTTGACTTCTCCTTTTTGTTTGATTTTGAGGAGGTATTGCTCTTCGCTTTATCATCGCTGAAGTTGTGTTCGCTTGAAGCTTGAAACGCAGGTAAAAATCCTCTTGAAATGTGGGGATCCCCGCTTTGATTTTAAGCGCCGTGATAAGGTCCGCTTTGTTGCTCGGGACTGACGCTGAAGTCAAGCTAGCTTGAACTAGGACGCTGGCCGAAGTCGCTCTTAGGTACGACGCGAGGTCAAGCCGAACCGACTTGGTTAAGAACGCTGAGTTCTCGCTCGGATTCTTTGCCTAAAATCTCGTGGAGATTTGATAGGTCACGGCCTTATAAATAGACCCTCGAATAAATCAAAAGTCTTACGACTTTGTCAAGGAAATCATCTTCCTTATTTCTCCGGCGATTTTTCCGATTCCGACCGCTTCACAAGCTTTTTCAACTTCTTCGACGAGAATGTCTCCCAAGAGGTCAACAAATAAGTCCAAGAAGACCGCCCGTTCCTCGAGCATAGCTGGGTCCATCGGCGGTGCACCGAGCCCTACGCCTCGACACCCCTTGATCGCTGGTGTTTCGACTTTTGGCTATAACTTGCTTCACAAGTTTTCCTCTTCGTGAAGCAAATGAAACGATGAGCTGCTCGCTTTGGAAATGGAACGCTGGATCGATATCCGCTTTGGCAATGAAACGCGAGTTGACACCCGCTTGGCAATGAAACGCTGAGGACACCCGCTTGGCAATGAAACGCTGAGTTGACACCGTAGGCATCAAAAATTGCCAAGAACCTCAAATATGACTAAATCATGAGAAGATCGGCGACAACGTCGTCGAAATCTCAAAAGTCAACACATGGAGATATTATGTCGCTCTGATCGCGAGACGCTTGGTTAATGTCTGCTTCTGGCGAAACACTTGTTTGTGTCGGCTGATGGCGAGACACTTAATGATACCCGCCTGCGGCGGGAACACCTTGATGTGTCTACATTGTTAGCGGGAACTTGTGTGCCTCGCGCGGCGAGACACCTTGATGTGTCGCTATAGGCGAACACTTACTTGTCAGCTAGCGTGAACACCAGAATACTTAGAGCGAGCTCTTGAAGGGTCTAAATTAATCTTTGGTGGGGCCCGCGGACTTTATCAATGCGAGAGAGCGTTGGAACCGTTAATGGCGGTTACGCGAGAAGATCGCCCTAGCGTAATTCTAGAGTCATTTAATCGTGCCTAAAAGCGGGAAAAACCGTTCTGGCGGTGGGAGGACCTTTGCCTCATGCGGTCGGTGACGCTATCTTGCCTCGCCGCCCGGCGAGGCGGCCCGATAATCTTCCGCCGGTGGCCGAAGCGAGCTAAGCCGGCGGCTGGTACTGTGCTACAAATCTTCGGCACTTATGATACTTGTGGGCACGTTTCCCAGACTATAAATACCCTCCTCGTCCACTTGAAGGCGATCCATCGAAAGGAAAAATCAATCAAGCTTCCGAGTTCAAGAACCACGATCCGCGGAGATTCCTCGAGTTTAAGCCTTGCCTTATTCTTGAGAAGAGTAGATATCTTACCTTGCTAAGATATTTCTTTGAAGTTCTTGTTTCCTTTCTTGAAGCACTAACTAAACGTCGATTCGGCGATGTCGGCTCGGTGGTCCACGGTTACGGTCCGACGCAGGCAAAGTCCCGCAAAAACAAGAGATCTACACTTGTAGTGTCTTTTGTTGAGTTTGTGAGAGAGTTATCTAAAATTTCATTTGGCGAGAACCAAAAGTGTAATTTTCTCTAGTTTTACAAATGGAACCAACTTTGCGACCCAAACGATGGCGACCAGTGGGAGCCAGCGGTCTCGAGCTTGAGATCGTTGTGTCGCGACCTTGCGTGATCGAGGCCGACCTCATGGTTGATGGGATAGACTACTTCTTCGATCAAGCCAAGTTTGAAGAATATCTCTCCTCTTCCTCATGAAGTCCTCCTCATCC
>CM022702.1:87972170-87998801 GCA_012295165.1 Asparagus setaceus | reverse complement strand
AAAACCATACTTAATATCATAGAGCGTCTGCAATGCTATTAACATGCACTTTCAGGAAATATATCTTCATAAATGATATCCTGTGCGAAGTTCCAACGAACAAAAAAGTTTTGCCTAATTATTTCTTCGGCTAATGGCAGAGACCTTACACATCTGTGATTCTGTGAACTACCTGCTAGTTGCTAACCTGTATTGTCTAATTGAGAATTCTGATTCATCAGCATTTCCTTAATAAGCAGTAAGAGATGAGATAAGACGCAAACTAGTCCAAAAAGTTAAGCATGAACAAAATTTATGCTTGCAAAGTGAAACAATGAGCTTGAGGATAGGTAATAAAAAAAGCCGATCACGACTAAGCTTGGCTATACTTTTCCATAGCTCTTCTCACCTACAGATCGAATACACTTGCTTGGGCTTGTTGAGACCTGTCTCAGGCTCACTCTTACGGCCTAAACAAACAAAGATTGTTCAAATTTGAAAAATTTAAGCTTGATTGTTGCTTGTTTGCAAAGTTATGTGATCTATTCTATTTTTCATTGATGCTTTCCTTTTCACTATAAAGATTTTATGTTTTGCAATTAAATACCCTCCGACATTTTTAGTCTACCGGACTTTTCTCTTGAAGTATTTGGTAGGCAACAAGACGGTTAACCAGAATGCTTATCTAAATTCATATTTTACAATTTGAATGCCCACGAAGGAAACAGATTACTAAAAAAGTTTCCTATTTTGCTTCCAAGCAAAAACTTTTTTAAGTTTAGTGTCACACATTGACTTTACATTTCAAAGTTGTAAGTTAACATATTGTGTATTGTAGTAAGATGGAAGCTTTCGGATCGGTATTATTTAATACTATAAGCGTGATTTGAGTTAAAATGGAGAATCCTGCTTATTCTAATCTCTGTAGAGTTGTTATGACCAATCTGCTTGACAAAGATTTTTTTGCTCCTTGGATGTTTTTTCCCCTTTTTTTGCCACCATGCATCTCTAATGTATTGTATACGCCAATTGAGCATGTATCATTCTAGACTTTTCATGGAAATTGGTTCACAAAATCCACCAAGTAGATAGCATCTTCAAGAAGAAGGTTGGGATAATTAAAACTGAAAATGCATTTAGTAATGAGTTGATTGATTATAAGTTGAATAAATAGGTGATTATAGATGAAACTGTTCGATGATGTTTATTAGCCTGTATAATTTCAAAAATGATGGTATCATTTTTTGTCGAGCCTCTAATGGTCACATATTGTCTTTGAACCAAGAGACTAAATATGTTTCAGATTGTTCAATCATGAAGCAAGTTCCAATTTTTTTCATTTATGAATTTCATTACCTTGCTTGGTTTAAATGAACATTATGTTCTATTTTTTTCCTTTTCAGTTAGTCGTTTTAATTGAGATGTGGTCTTCTTTAACTCACAAGTACTAATAAATATTGCTCTCTGATTGTAGGTGGACACTTTCAAGATTTGATAGAAGATCAAAAGCTCTGAAGATTTATCATAATCACACCAATGAACACTATTATTTTAAATGCTCAGATTTTATTTGTATGAGTGAATGTTGTTATTAGTTATGTCGCATTCTTTGATGTTTCTAAACTAATTGCCTCAATTCAAATTGTAAAATTTGTTGAGAAAAAATTTTATTGAGATTTCTGTACATTATATTTGAGCGCTATTTATTATGTTGCTTTCAAATACTTTTAGGTATGATTCTATTCAAGTTGTAAAGGTAGAAGAAAAAATTCTTATTGATGTTTGATTTACGTACATTATTGTTATGGTCGTAACCACTAATCGGTGATTAAAGAAAAACCAAGCGTCGAGCGAGCAGCTTGTTTACCAATGAGGACCGACAAGAACCTCCACACTCAACCCACCGACCGCCTGCATGTATCGACCCGGTCCGGTCCATGAGGCGACCATCGCCATGGCCAAGCGAAAGGGGTGCGAGTCGACCCATCGGCGATTCTCTCGGACGGCGGAAGGCGGTGTCGGTCGTCCTCCGACCGCGGCCGTTCGATCCCTTCCTACAAGTTGCAGGCTTCTCCAAACAATATGGAACAAATCGGGCCTACCCTTCTCGGCCACTTTCGTCCTCTAGAGGCTGACGCGCCAGCGCTCCCGATGCGCCCCCTCGGCAAATCATCCCAAGGGGCCCTAAGAGGCGTGCGAGTCGACCACCGACCTCAACTCCCTCTCTCTCATCTATGTGGTTCCCTCCCTTTCGAGCAGCGGTTATCGATTTTCGAGCCCATCAACATCGCATTAAATGCAGCGTGACCCCTTAATTCCCCATCTCTCCACGGTATTTAAGGCACCTCGGACCCATGCATTCTGGTAGCCAATCCCATCCCTCATTAATGGCGAATAGACCACACCAACCCTCGAATCACGCGATTGGACACTGTAAAGGCCGACCACTCTAGCGGGCAGAAGTGTTGATCAATCGGCTGACTCACCTGCGTGGAGAGGGAGGTGACTCACCGGTGGTTCCCAAACCAATGGAAAGGCGGAAATACCCCTCAACCCTAACTATAAAGAGCAGCGTGAGCGACTAACAAGGTAAGCAATCTCTTACGGTGAATTCCGCTCCATTAGACTATCCCCACTCCACTAGCAGCCGGAACCCAGGAGATCCCAACTCCGCCTCTTAGCGAGGTCCTTCTTTTCTGCTGTGGCGAATTCTTTGGTTTGAGTCGTCATTTGGCTTTAGGAAGCGGACTCAGCTCTCTTTAAAGCTAAACTCATCAGAGGTTAGTGACTGTGATTATATACATCAACAATTATATTTTGAATGTTAATTATTATGTTGCTTTCAAATATTTAAGATGTAGTAATTGTAAGGAACTATTATTAAATTATTATATATATGTGTGTGCGCGCGTGTTTGTGTTTATTGCTTATATTTACCATGTACATAGATACGAGAATGAGAAAATAATCTAGTTTTCATTAAAAAGATAGATCTGAATTAAATGATTAAGGTCAACTAACATATATAATCATAAAATATATTATTCTAAAATTTGACGACAAATTATTTAATACTACGCCGTGCTTTGCACAGGTAGAAAACTAGTATTTATAAAGACAATACCTTATGATGAATAATGTATCCCCTATGCACCTCTTTCTTTCCTGCATTTTATTAGGACTTCAATGAGAGTGGCATCAGACTGTATGACCCTTTAGTAGCTCCTAGAGTTGACTAAGAGCGAATAGAAAGGAATATCAGTGAATGCTTTGAGTCAATAAGTTTATATGTGTCTTGTGTGATCATACAAAGAGTTCAAACACAAATAAGATGAATAAATGGGGATAAAGGGAAAAGTTATTTTCTATACGAGAATATTATTTTCTTAAATTATATCATGGGTTAAGAATGTGATATATTTTAAATCGAAAAACATAAATGAAAGTGAAACAAGATGTATTAAAATTCGATGACACTAAAATTTTAAAGTACCAAGGCATCAAATAAAAGGTTAGGTTTTTAAAGTCTAAAATGAAGTAAATTGAGCAAAAAATTCACATAGCCCTTCTTTTATGTAACTTTGGAAACCTTAGAACTTCCAGTTGTTTGTATAAAACCTTTTGAACTTTAGAGTTTCATAAAACCTCCCCAAACTTTCAAAAGCAAGTTCAATCTTACATTCTTGTTTATAAGTAAACCTTATATCTTATATATAATATTAACTAGTAGGCTGGGCATCCTTGATAGCCATTCCCATCACGAATGCCCAAAACCTAACCTAACCTAACCTAACTGACCCCAGCCCCAGCCCCAGCCCCAGCCCCAGCCCCAGCCCCAGCCCCAGCCCCAGCCCCAGCCTAACCTAACCTAACCTAACCCTAACCTAACCTAACCCTAACCTAACCTAACCCTAACCTAACCTAACCTGGCGGGGTTGGGTTTGGGGTTTGGGGTTTGGGCTAGGGTTGGGGTTGGGGTTTATGTTAGGGTTAGCGCTAGGACTGGGGTTAGGGTTACGGTTAAGGTTAGGGTTGGGCTTTGGGTTAGCGTTGGGACTAGGGTTATGATTAGGACTAGGGTTAAAGCTAGCGTTAGTGTTAGGGCTAGGGTTAGGGTTGGGTTTGGGCTGGGATTGGAGTTGGGGTTAGGGTTAGGGCTAGGGTTAGGGGTTGGTATTGGGGTTTGGGTTGGGGCTGGTGTTAGGGTTATGGCTAGGGCTAGGGTTAAGGCTGGGGTTAGTGTTTGGGCTAAGGTTAGGGTTAGGGCTGGGGTTAGGGTTAGTGTTAGGGTTGGAGTTGGTGTTTGGGTTGGGGTTAGGGTTGGGGTTAGTGTTGGGGTTGGGGTTGGGGTTAGGGTTGGTATTGGGGTTTGGGTTGAGTGCAGGAGGCTGAGTCTGAGGTTGGTGTTGGGGTTTGGGTGGGGTTGGGGTTGGGGTTAGGGTTAGGAGCTAGGGTTGGGGTTGGGGTTAGGGTTAGGGCTAGGGTTAGGGTTGGGGTTAGGGTTAGGGCTAGGGTTGGGGTTGGGGTTGGGGTTGGGCAGGAGCTGGGGCTGGGGCTATGGTTGAGATAGGGTTGGGGTTAGGGTTAGGGCTAGGGTTGGGGTTGGGGTTAGGGTTGGGGTTAGTGTTGGGGTTGGGGTTGGGGTTAGGGTTAGGGCTAGGGTTGGGGTTGGGGTTAGGGTTAGGGCTAGGGTTGGGGTTGGGGTTAGGGTTAGGGCTAGGGTTAGGGTTGGGTTTGGTGGGATTGGAGTTGGGGTTAGGGTTGGGGTTAGGGTTGGGGTTAGTGTTGGGGTTGGGGTTAGGGTTGGTATTGGGGTTTGGGTTAAGAACTAAGTTTGGGTTTAAGGGCAGCTGGGAGAGTGAGTTGAGTCAATAAGTTTATATGTGTCTTGTGTGATCATACAAAGTTCAAACACAAATAAGATGAATAAATGGGGATAAAGGGAAAAGTTATTTTCTATACGAGAATATTATTTTCTTAAATTATATCATGGGTTAAGAATGTGATATATTTTAAATCGAAAAACATAAATGAAAGTGAAACAAGATGTATTAAAATTCGATGACACTAAAATTTTAAAGTACCAAGGCATCAAATAAAAGGTTAGGTTTTTAAAGTCTAAAATGAAGTAAATTGAGCAAAAAATTCACATAGCCCTTCTTTTATGTAACTTTGGAAACCTTAGAACTTCCAGTTGTTTGTATAAAACCTTTTGAACTTTAGAGAGTTTCATAAAACCTCCCCAAACTTTCAAAAGCAAGTTCAATCTTACATTCTTGTTTATCGTAAACCTTATATCTTATATATAATATTAACTAGTAGGAACTGGGCATCCTTGATAGCCATTCCCATCACGAATGCCCAAAACCCTAACCTAACCCTAACCTAACTGACTGACCCCAGCCCCAGCCCCAGCCCCAGCCCCAGCCTAACCTAACCTAACCTAACCTAACCCTAACCTAACCTAACCCTAACCTAACCTAACCTAACCCTAACCTAACCTAACCTAACCCTAACCTAACCTAACCCTAACCTAACCTAACCTGGCGGGGTTGGGTTTGGGGTTTGGGGTTTGAGCTAGGTTGGGGTTGGGGTTTATGTTAGGGTTGGCTAGGGCTGGGGTTGGGGTTCTGATTAAGGTTAGGGTTGGGCTGGAGTTAGCGTTGGGACTAGGGTTATGATTGGGACTAGGGTTAAAGCTAGCGTTAGTGTTGGGGCTAGGTTAGGGTTGGGTTTGGTGGGATTGGAGTTGGGGTTGGGGTTAGGGTTAGGGCTAGGGTTGGGGTTGGTATTGGGGTTTGGGTTGGGGGTGTTAGGGTTATGGCTAGGAGCTAGGGTTAGGGTTGGGGTTAGTGTTAGGGCTAGGGTTGGGGTTGGGGTTGGGGTTAGGGTTAGGGTTGGGTTTGGTGGGATTGGAGTTGGGGTTAGGGTTAGGGCTAGGGTTGGGGTTGGGAGCTGGGGTTGGGGTTAGGGGTTGAGGAGGAATGTTAGAGGCTGGGTTTGAGGTTGAGTTCTGAGTAGAGCTGAAGTGCTGAGGTTGGTGTTGGGGTTTGGGTGGGGTTGGGGTTAGGGTTAGTGTTAGGGCTAGGGTTGGGGTTGGGGTTGGGCAGGAGCTGGGGCTGGGGCTATGGTTGAGATAGGGTTGGGGTTGGGGTTGGGGTTGGGCAGGAGCTGGGGCTGGGGCTATGGTTGAGATAGGGTTGGGGTTGGGAGCTAGGGTTGGGGCTAGGGTTGGGGTTGGGGTTGGGGTTGGGGTTGGGGTTGGGGTTGGGGTTGGGGTTGGGAGCTGGGGTTGGGGTTGGGCAGGAGCTGGGGCTGGGGCTATGGTTGAGATAGGGTTGGGGTTGGGGTTGGGGTTGGGCAGGAGCTGGGGCTGGGGCTATGGTTGAGATAGGGTTGGGGTTGGGGTTGGGCAGGAGCTGGGGCTGGGGCTATGGTTGAGATAGGGTTGGGGTTGGGGTTGGGGTTGGGGTTGGGGTTGGGGTTAGTGTTAGGGCTAGGGTTAGGGTTGGGTTTGGTGGGATTGGAGTTGGGGTTAGGGTTAGGGCTAGGGTTGGGGTTGGGGTTAGGGTTAGGGCTAGGGTTAGGGTTGGGGTTTGGGGTTTGGGGTTTGAGCTAGGGTTGGGGTTGGGGTTGAGGTTTATGTTAGAGGTTGGCTAGGGCTGGGGTTGGGGTTCTGATTAAGGTTAGGGTTGGGCTGGAGTTAGCGTTGGGACTAGGGTTATGATTAGGACTAGGGTTAAAGCTGGCGTTAGTGTTAGGGCTAGGGTTGGGGTTGGGTTTGGGTGGGGTTGGGGTTGGGGTTGGGGTTGGGAGCTAGGGTTGGGGTTGGGGTTGGGGTTGGGTTTGGGTTGGGGTTAGGGTTAGGGTTAGGGTTAGGGCTAGGGTTGGGGTTGGGGTTGGGGTTTATGTTAGGGTTGGCTAGGGCTGGGGTTAGGGTTGAGTGTTAGGAGTTGGAGTTGGTGTTTGGGTTGGGGTTAGGGGTTGAGGAACAGTGTTGGGGTTGGGGTTAGGAGTTGGGGTTAGTGTTAGGGCTAGGGTTAGGGTTGGGTTGGGGTTGAGGTTCTGGGTAGAGGGTCTGAGGTTGGTGTTGGGGTTTGGGTGGGGTTGGGGTTAGGGTTGGGGTTGGGGTTAGGGTTAGGGCTAGGGTTGGGGTTGGGAGCTAGGGTTGGGGTTGGGACTAGGGTTAAAGCTAGCGTTAGTGTTAGGGCTAGGGTTGGGGTTGGGGTTGGGCAGGAGCTGGGGCTGGGGCTATGGTTGAGATAGGGTTGGGGGTTAGGAGTTGGGGTTAGGGTTAGGGCTAGGGTTAGGGTTGGGTTTGGTGGGATTGGAGTTGGGGTTGGGGTTGGGGTTGGGGTTGGGGTTGGGAGCTGGGGTTGGGGTTGGGAGCTGGGGTTGGGTTTGGGGTTTGAGCTAGGGTTGGGGTTGGGGTTGGGGTTGGGCAGGAGCTGGGGCTGGGGCTATGGTTGAGATAGGGTTGGGGTTGGGGTTGGGCAGGAGCTGGGGCTGGGGCTATGGTTGAGATAGGGTTGGGGTTAGAGCTGGGAGAGCACTGAGCTGAGTGCTAGGGTTGGTGTTGGGTTTGGGTTGGGGTTGAGGTTGGGGTTGAGGCTGAGGTGGGGTTGGGGTTGGGGTTGGGGTTTGGAGTTGGGATGAGGTTTGGGTTAGAGGCTGAGGTGGGGTTGGGGTTAGGGTTTGGGTTGGGGTTAGGGTTGGGGTTAGGGGTTGAGGCTGAGGAGTTAGGAATAGTGCTTGGGTAAGAGTTGGGGTTGGGGTTGGAGTTAGGAGTTAGGGTTAGGAGTTAGGGTTGGGGCTGGGGTTGGGGTTAGGGTTGGGGCTAGGAGTTAGGGTTAGGGTTGGGGTTTGGGTAGGGAGTTGGGGTTGGGGTTAGGGTTGGGGTTTGGGTTTGGATTAGGAGCTGGGAGTTGGGGTTAGGGTTAGGGTTAGGGTTGGGGCTAGGGTTGGGGTTGAGGGTTGGGGTTGGGGCTAGGAGTTGGGGTTAGGGTTGGGGTTGGGGTTAGAGGCTGAGGTGGGGTTGGGGTTTGGGGTGGGGTTGAGGTTGGGACTAGGGTTATGGCAGAGCTGGGGTTGGGGTTTTGGTTGGGGCTGGGGTTAGGGTTGGGGTTGGGAGCTAGGGTTGGGGTTGAGTGTTAGAGTGGGGGTTGGGGTTGGGCAGGAGCTGGGGTTGGGGTTAGGGTTAGGGTTAGGGTTGGGGCTAGGGTTGGGGTTGGGAGTTAGGGTTAGGAGTTAGAGACCAGAGGCTGGGGTTGGGGTTAGGGTTGGGGCTGGGGTTGGGGTTTATGTTAGGGTTGGCTAGGGCTGGGGTTGGGGTTGAGTGTTAGAGTGGGGGTTGGGGTTGGGAGTTGGGGTTGGGCAGGAGCTGGGGTTGGGGTTAGTGTTAGAGTTGGGGAGTTAGGGTTAGGGTGAGGTTGGGGTTAGGGTTATAACTAGGCTTGTGTTAAGATGGGGGTTGGCTAGGGCTGGGGTTGGGGCGCGAGCTAGGTTTGGGGTTGAGTGTTAGAGTGGGGGTTGGGGTTTGGGTTGGGTTGGGGTTGGGGTTGAGGCTGAGGTTGGGGTTGAGGCTGAGGTTGGGGTTGAGGCAGGAGTTGGGGTTGGGGTTTAGGTTGGGGCTGGGGTTAGGGTTGGGGCTAGGGTTAGGGTTGGGGTTGGGACTAGGGTTATGGCAGGAGCTGGGGTTGGGGTTGGGGTTGGGCAGGAGCTGGGGCTGGGGCTATGGTTGAGATAGGGTTGGGGTTGGGGTTGGGGTTTGGGTTGGGGTTGGGGTGAGGTTGGGGTTAGGGTTGGGGAGTTAGGGTTAGGGTTAGGGTTGGGGCTGGGGTTAGGGTTGGGGCTAGGGTTGGGGTTGGGGTTAGGGTTGGGAGCTGGGGTTGGGGTTAGGAGTTAGGGTTAGGGTTGGGGCTAGGAGTTGGGGTTGGGGTTGGGGCTAGGAGTTAGGGTTGGGGCTGGGGTTAGGGTTGGGGTTGGGGTTGGGAGTTAGGGTTAGGGTTGGGGCTAGGAGTTGGGGTTAGGGTTGGGGCTGGGGTTAGGGTTGGGGCTAGGGTTGGGGTTGGGAGTTGGGGTTGGGAGTTAGGGTTGGGGTTGAGGCTGAGGTTGGGGTTGGGGTTGGGGTTGGGGCTAGGAGTTGGGGTTGAGGTTTATGTTAGGGTTGGCTAGGGCTGGGGTTGGGGTTGCGGTTAGGTTGGGGATGGAGATAGGGTTTGGGTTGGGGAGTTAGGGTTGGGGCTAGGAGTTGGGGTTGGGGTTGGGGCTAGGAGGTGGGGTTGAGGTTGGGACTAGGGTTATGGCAGGAGCTGGGGTTGGGGTTTGGGTTGGGGTTGGGGTTAGGGTTGGGGTTGGGGTTAGGGTTGGGGCTAGGAGGTGGGGTTGAGGTTGGGACTAGGGTTATGGTTGGGGTTGGGAGTTAGGGTTGGGGCTGGGGTTAGGGTTGGGAGCTGGGGTTGGGGTTAGAGGCTGAGGTGGGGTTGGGGTTGGGAGTTAGGGTTGGGGCTGGGGTTGGGGTTTGGGTTGGGGTTGGGGTTAGGGTTATAACTAGGAGCTTGTGTTAAGATGGGGGTTGGCTGGGAGCTGGGGTTTGGGCAGAGCTAGGGTTGGGGTTGGAGTTGGGGTTGGGGTTGAGGCTGAGGTTGGGGTTGGGGCTAGGAGTTGGGGTTGGGAGTTAGGGTTGGGGCTGGGGTTGGGGCGCGAGCTAGGTTTGGGGTTGAGTGTTAAGTGGGGTTGGGGTTTGGGTTTGGGCTGGGGTTGGGGTTGAGGCTGAGGTTGGGGTTGGGGTTGGGGTTGGGGCTAGGAGTTGGGGTTGAGGCTGAGGTTGGGGTTGGGAGTTGGGGTTAGAGGCTGAGGTGGGGTTGGGGTTGAGCTAGGGTTGGGGTTGGGGCTAGGGTTGGGGGCTGAGGCTAGTGCATCGGTTGGGGTTGGGGCTAGGAGTTAGGGTTGGGGCTGGGGTTAGGGTTGGGACAAGGGCTTGGGCTGGGGCTGGGGTTAGGGTTGGGGTTGAGTGTTAGAGTGGGGGTTGGGGTTGGGAGTTAGGGTTAGGGTTGGGGCTAGGGTTAGGGTTGGGGTTGGGAGTTGGGGTTGGGGTTTGGGTAGGAGTTGGGGTTAGGGTTGGGGTTTGGGTTGGGGTTGGGACTGAGTTTGGGCTGAGATTGGAGTTGGGGTTGGGGTTTGGGTTGGGGAGTTAGGGTTGGGAGCTGGGGTTGGGGTTTGGGTTTGGATTAGGAGCTGGGAGCTAGGGTGCAGTTGGGAGCTGGGAGCTGGGGCTATGAGGTTGGGGTTTGGAGTGAGGGTTGGGGTTGGGGCTGGGGTTAGGGTTGGGGCTGGGGTTAGGGTTAGGGTTGGGGTTAGGGTTGGGGTTGGGACTGAGTTTGGGCTGAGATTGGAGTTGGGGTTGGGCAGGAGCTGGGGTTGGGGTTGGAGCTGAGTTTGGGTTGTGGTTGGGGTTAGGGTTAGAAGCTGAGGTGCGGTTTGGGATAGTGTTTGGGTTGGGGTTAGGGGTTGAGAACTGGAGGAGGCTAGACTGGGACGAGTTAGGGTTGGGGCTAGGAGGTGGGGTTGGGGTTGGAGCTGAGTTTGGGTTGTGGTTGAGCTTTGAGGTTGGGGTTGAGCTAGGGTTAGGGTTGGGGTTGGGGTTAGGGTTGGGGTTGGAGCTGAGTTTGGGTTGTGGTTGAGCTTTGAGTTAGCATTGGACTAGGGTTATGGTTAGGGCTAGGGGTTAAAGGCTGGCGTTAAGGCTGGGGCTGGGGTTAGGGTTGGGGACTGAGTTTGGGCTGAGATTGGAGTTGGGGTTGGGGCTAGGAGTTGGGGTTAGGGTTGGGGTTGGGGTTTGGGTTGGGGTTGGGGCTAGGGTTATGGTTGGGGTTGGGGTTGAGGCTGAGGTTGGGGTTGGGGTTAGAGGCTGAGGTGGGGTTGGGGTTGGGGCTGGGGTGGGGTTGGGGTTAGGGTTGGGAGCTGGGGTTGGGGTTAGAGGCTGAGGTGGGGTTGGGACAGAGGCTTGGGCTGGGGCTGGGGTTGGGGTTGGGAGTTGGGGTTGGGGTTGAGGCTGAGGTTGGGGTTGGGGTTGGGGTGAGGTTGGGGTTGGGGTTGAGGCTGGGGTTAGGGTTGGGGAGTTAGGGTTGGGGTTAGGGTTGGGGCTAGGGTTGGGGTTAGGGTTGGGGACTGAGTTTGGGCTGAGATTGGAGTTGGGGTTGGGCAGGAGCTGGGGTTGGGGTTAGGGTTGGGGCTAGGAGTTGGGGTTGGGAGTTAGGGTTGGGAGCTGAGATAGTGCTGGGGTTGGTGTTGGAGTTTGGGTTGGGGTTAGAGGCTGAGGTGGGGTTGGGGTTGGGCAGGAGCTGGGGTTGGGGTTAGGGTTAGGGTTAGGGTTTGGGTTGTGGTTGGGGTTGGGAGCTAGGGTTGGGGCTAGGGTTAGGGTTAGGAGTTAGGGTTGGGGAGTTAGGGTTGGGGTTAGAAGCTGAGGTGCGGTTTGGGATAGTGTTTGGGTTGGGGTTAGGGTTAAGCTGGAGACCGAATAGAGACTGGGACGAGTTAGGGTTGGGGCTAGGGTTGGGGTTAGGGTTGGGGTTGGGAGTTGGGGTTGAGGCTGAGGTTGGGGCTGAGATAGTGCTAGGGTTAGCATTGGGTTTGGGTTGGGGTTAGGGTTGGGGCTAGGAGTTGGGGTTGAGCTTTGAGTTAGCATTGGGACTAGGGTTATGGTTGGGAGCTAGGGGTTAAGGCTGGCGTTAAGGCTGGGGCTGGGGTTAGGGTTGGGGACTGAGTTTGGGCTGAGATTGGAGTTGGGGTTGGGGTTAGTGTTAGGGTTGGAGTTGGGGTTAGGGTTGGGGTTTGGGTTGGGGTTGGGGTTAGGGTTGGGGCTAGGAGTTGGGGTTGAGGTTGGGGTTGGGGCTAGGGTTAGAGCTAGGGTTGGGGTTGGGAGCTGGGGTTAGGGTTGGAGTTGGGGTTGAGGCTGAGGTTGGGGTTGAGCTAGGGTTGGGGTTGGTGTTTGGGTTGGGGTTGGGGTTGGGGTTTAGGTGAGGTTGGGGTTGGGAGTTGGGGTTGGGGTTTAGGTGAGGTTGGGGTTGGGGCTAGGAGTTGGGGTTAGGGTTGGGAGCTGGGGTTGGGGCTAGGAGTTGGGGTTAGGGTTAGGGTTAGGAGTTAGGGTTAGGGTTGGGGCTAGGAGTTGGGGTTGGGGTTTGGGTTGGGCGCGAGCTGGGGCTGGGGCTAGGGTTAGAGCTAGGGTTGGGGTTGGGAGTTAGGGTTGGGGTTGGGGGCTGAGATAGTGCTAGGGTTAGCATTGGGTTTGGGTTGGGGTTAGGGTTAGGGTTAGGAGTTGGGGTTGAGGCTGGGGTGGGGGTTAGGGTTTGGGTATGGGTTTGGGTTGTGGTTGGGGTTGGGAGCTGGGGCTAGGGTTAGGGTTAGGGTTGGGGTTGGGAGTTGGGGTTGGGGTTAGAAGCTGAGGTGCGGTTTGGGATAGTGTTTGGGTTGGGGTTGGGGTTGGTGTTTGGGTTGGGGTTTGGGTTGGGCGCGAGCTGGGGCTGGGGCTGGGGCTGGGGCTGGGGCTGGGGCTGGGGCTGGGGCTGGGGCTGGGGCTGGGGCTGGGGCTGGGGTTGGGTTTGTGGTTTGGGTTGGGAGCTAGGGTGGTGTTGAGGTTTATGTTAGGGTTGGCTAGGACTGGGGTTGGGGTTCTGATTAGGTTGGGGATGGAGAATAGGGTTTGGGTTGAGGTTAGGGTTAGGAGTTAGGGTTAGGGTTGGGGTTGGGGTTGAGGTTGAGGGTTGGGGTTGGGAGTTGGGGTTAGGGTTATGGCTAGGAGCTGGGGTTGAGGCTGGGGTTGGGGCTAGGAGTTAGGGTTGGGGCTAGGAGTTGGGGTTGGGGTTGGGGTTGGGGTTAGGAGTTAGGGTTGGGGTTAGGGTTGGGGTTTGGGTTGGGGTTGGGGTTGGGGCTAGGAGTTGGGGTTAGGGTTAGGGTTAGGGTTGGGGTTTGGGTTGGGGTTTGGGTTGGGCGCGAGCTGGGGCTGGGGCTGGGCCTGGGGCCAGGGGTTAGGGCCACCGGGCTGGGTCATGTTGGGGCTGGGGCCAGACCTGGGGCTGTGGCCACAAAGCACAAGTTAGGGATGGAGACAGGCCTGGGTTGGGGCCAGGCTACCGGCCAGTTGTGGCATCAGGGCTAGGGTCAATGGGGTTGGGGTCAGACCAGGCTGCAAGTGGCCAGGTTACACAAGGAATGGGCCAAGCATGAAGGCTTGTGGCTAGGGGTTAGGGGTCGGGGTGGGGTCTGGGTTTGGCCAGGTTTAGGGTTTAAGAAGGCCTGGGTTGGGGTGGTTAGTATAGAATAAGCAAGGGCTGTGAAATGGGGTTGGGGGGTTTAGTTGGGGTTGGGCAGGTGGTGGGGCATGGAAGGGGTTAAAGAAAGGAAGGACAATGGGGTAGGCCATGGCTAGGGCTTGGGCTGGGCATGGGGTTAGCGCAGGGCTGGGGGTTGGCAAGGGCTAGGGGTTAGGTCAGGGAGTAAATGGGCCTAAATGGAAGGAAGAATGGAATGGGGCCGGAAGGAATGGAATGGGATGGGTTAATGGGGTCGGGGGTTGGGGTTAGGACTGGGTCAAGGTCAAGGGGTTGGAAGAAGGAATGGAATGGGGTTAGGTTGGGACAAAGGAAGGAAGGAATGGAAGGAAGGAAGGGAAGAAGGAATGGAATGGAATGGCCAGGGCCAGGGCCAGGAAGAGCTCAATGGCCTGGGTCTGGGTCTCTGCCTGAGCTGTGGCTGGGGCTAGGGGTTGGGGTCGGGACAGATTAGCCTGGGCTTGGCCTGGATTGGGCTGAAATGGGCCAGGGGCTTGGCTTAGCTAGGGTTAGGTTGGGCTTGGGTAGGGGCTGGGGTCGGGTTAAATAAGGGGGCCAACAATGGAAGGGCCGGGGTTTATGGCCGGGCATGGTGGGCCTGGGGTTTAAGGTGGCAATGGGTTAGGTTGGGATGGAATAAATAGGGGTTTAGGTTCGAAACAGGAATGGAATCAGGGGTGGAAGGGTCAAATGGATAGGGGTTGGCACAAAGAAGGGGTAACGGTGGACAGGGGTCAGGCCTGGGATTGTAAATTCTAGGCAAACAGCCATCTGCCCTAAAATGGGCTGGGGTCAAATGGGGCAAATAGGTCAACAAACAGGCCAGGCCTTAATAACATCAGGATCAGGCCAGGGCCAGGTCAGGTGCCTGTCAGGGCTGAGTGTCAGGTCAGGACTGGGGCCTGGGGTCAGGGGTTGGCCTAGGGTCTGGGCTGGCCTGGGGCCTGGGGTTAGGCCGAGGCCAGGGCTGGGGCTGGGCCAGGGGCTGGGTCAGGCCAGGCTAGGACCAGGGCGTGGCGTTAGGCTCAATAAATGAGCCTGGACTCATGCCTTGGCCAGTGGGGGGCCTTTGTTGGGGCTGGGTATGGCCAGGCCCAGGCTGGGAAGGGTCAAGGCCAGTGTTAGGCTGGAGACAAGGTTAGGTTTGGGGTTGCCAATGGGGCTAGGGGCTGGGGCCACAACAAATTGGCCTGGGGCCTGGGCTGGGGCCTGGGGCTTGCCTGGGCTGACCAAGGCCATGGCTGTGGGCTGGAAGTCAAGGGTCAGGCTGGGGTGGCCAGGCCAGGCTGGGGGGCCAGCCAGTCTTAGGCTGGGTGCCAGGGCCAGCCCTGCCAGGCAAAGGTTAGGTTAGGCCAGGTTGGCCAGGCTAGGGCTATGGGTAGGCTGGGGTCTGGGGTCAGTTTGGGTTGGGCCAGGGGTTAGGTTGGTGGGTAGGGCCAGGTTAGGTTGGGGCTTGGGGTTCTTGGGTCTGGGGTTAGTGCTAGGTTAGCTGAAGGAGGTTGAATGCCAAGAAGGAATAGGCTGGTTTGGTTTGGGATTGGGGTTTGGGTTGTGGAGGAAGAAGGGGTTTGGGGAGGAAGAATAGGAAGGAAGGTTAGAGCCAGGGACAGTGACTCAACAGGCCAGGGCTCAGCCAGGGCTAGGGGCCAAAATAGGCCATGGTCAGGGGTTACCATTGTGGGGGTCGGGGGCCAGGCTCTCATCGTGGGCTAGGGTTTGGGCCTGTTGAATGGTTTGGGGTTAGGGCTTGGGGTCACAATGGGTTTAGGGGTCTAAAAGAAATGGGCCTGGGTCAGGAGTTAGGACTGGCTAGGGTCTCAATAGGATTGAAGCATGTTTAAGGTTGGGGAATAGGGGCTGAAGGAGTTAGGCCTGGAATGGGGTTTAGGTTAGGTTAGTGGAGTGGAAGAAGGGGCCAGGGGTTTGGACAAGGCTGAGGTTAGGGGCTTGGAATAAGGTCGGGGGTCAAGGAAGGAAGGAAGGAATGGTGGAGGAATCAAATAGCCAAATGCCAGGGCCAGGTCAGCCAGGCCAATGGGCCAGGTGCCAGGCCAGGCCAGGCCAGGCCAGTGTCAAGCAGGTCGGGGCCTGGGCCAGGGTTAGGCTGGGCCTGGCTGTGGGCCAGGGTCACACCAGTCCAGAGCTGGGGTCAGGCCAGGTCTAGGCTTGGGGTCAATAGGGTTAGGGGCTGGGCAGTTTAGCCTGAAGGAGGGACTGGGGGCTGGGGTCTCAGGTTAGGATTGAAAGGAAGGAATAGGGAAGGGTTAACATAAGGAAGGTGGGGCTGGGGCCGGGGCTGGGCCGGGGCTGGAGGTTAAAGGAATCAAGAAATGGAAGGAAGAAGGGGCAGGAATAACAAGGAGTGGTTGGGGCCAAGGCCAAAGGTCGCAGTTGGCCTGTGGCCAATGGGCCAGGGCTTCCAGCTGTGTCAGGCCAGGCCAGGCCAGTGCTGGGGCTAGGGGTCAGGGGCCTGGGCCAGGTCAGGCCTGGCCTGGGCTAGCCAGGGTCACACCAGGTCCAGAGCCCAGGCCAGGCTGCACCATAGGCTGGGCTTGGGCCTGGGCCAGAAAGAATGGGGCCAGGGCCAGGGCTAGGCTATGCTTAAGGCTGGGAATAGGGCCAGGGCCAGAGTTAGGGCTGGGCCAGCCTAACCAAGGCCAGTCTCAGGGTTGAAATGTGGCTGCAGGGCCAGGTTATGGCACGCTTAGGCTTAGGGCCTGCAAGGTTAGGTCGGGGTTAGGCTAGGCCAGGCAGGCCAGGCTGGGGTCTCGGACTGGGGGTTAGGCCCCTGCTGTGGCTAGGGCTAGGCTAGGGGCCGGGGCTGGGGGCTGGGGCCTGGGCCAGGTCAAGGAAGAAGGATTAGGCTAGGGACGGAATCAGGCTAGGGCCAGGGCCAGTGGGGATCAAAGGCCGGGCCAGGCTAGGGCTAGGGTCTGGGGGCCTGGGCCAGGACTAGGATCAGAACAAGCAGCCAGGAATAAATGCAGTTAGGGCCGGAGTTAGCTGAGGCCAGGGCCAGGGCCAGAGCTAGGCCGGGCCAGGGCCAGGGCTGGGGGCTGGGTCTCAGCCTACTGGCCTAAATGGGCCTGGGAATGGGCTGGGGCTCAGGCTGGGACTAGGGGTTAGGGCTGCCAAGCAGATCCAACAAGGCCAAATGGAGATAGGCTAGGGGCTGGAACAGCCACCGGGCCAGGTTGCCAGTGTTAGGGCTGGGGGCTCTGGGCTGGGGGCCTTATCTGGCCTTGTAAATAGGGCCGGGACCAGGGCCATGGCTGTATTGTGGATCAGGCCACCTGAAGAAAATAGTGCCAGGCTAGGGCCTGGCCTGGGGTCTGGGTCTGGGCCTGGGCTAGTGCCAGGGGTCTCAACAGGGGCCGGGCTTAGGTCGGACCAGGGCTAGGGCTAGGCCTGTGCTGTGGCCAAGGTCAATGGCAAGGGTAGGGCTCTGGGGTTAGGACCCGCCAAATGGGCCTGGGCTGGGGCCAGAATACCAGGTCGGGCTTAGCCAAGGCTAGGCTAGGGATCAGGGCTCTGGGCTGTGGCTGGGCCTTGGGTTGGGGCTAGGGCTAGGGCTAGGGCTAGGGCTAGGGTTGGGGTTGGGTTAGGACTAGGGGTAGGGTTAGTGTTAGGGTTTGGGTTAGGGCTGGAGTTTGGATTTGGGTTTGTTTTTGGGTTGGGGTGGGGGTTTTTGTTGGGGTTGGGTATGGGGTTACGTCTAGGGCTAGGGTAAGGGTTACGGCTAGTGTTAGGGTTGGAGATAAGGTTAGGTTTGGGGTTAGGGTTATGGCTGGGGCTAGGGTTACGGTTAGGGTTACAGTTAGGGTTTGGTTTGGGGTTTGGGTTGGGTTTGGGGTTGGGGTTTGGGTTTGGGTTGGGACTAAGGTTATGGCTAGGGCTAGTGTTATGGCTGGGGTTGGGGTTAGGGTTAGGGTTAGGGTTGGGGTTGCGGTTTGGTTTAGGGTTAGGGTTCGGGTTAGGGTTGGTGCTAGGACTGGGGTTAGGGTTAGGGTTAGGGTTAGGGTTAGGGTTAGGGTTAGGGTTAGGGTTATGGTTGGGGTTGGGGTTGGGGTTGGGGTTTGGGTTGGGGCTAGGGTTAGGGTTATGGGTAGGGCTAGGGTTAGGGTTAGGATTGGGGTTTGGGTTAGGTCTTGGGTTAGTGCTAGGGTTAGCGTTGGGGTTGAGGTTAGGATTGGGGTTAGGGTTAGGGTTGGGGTTAGGGCTTGGTTTGGGTTTGGGATTTGGGTTTGGGTTGTGGTTGGGGTTAGGGTTAGGGATAGGGTTAGGGTTGGGGTTAGGGTTTGGGTGAGGGTTTGGGTTAGGGTTAGGAATAGGGCTAGGGCTAGAGTTAGGGTTGGGTTTAGTGCTAGGGATAGGATTTGGGCTAGGGTTAGGGCTTGTGCTAGGGTTAGGGCTAGGGCTAGGGTTATGGTTGGGGTTACGGTTGGGGTTGGGGCTAGGTTTTGGGCTGGGGTTAGGGTTTGGGTTTGGGTTAGGGCTGGGTTTTGGGTTAGGGCTGGGGTTACAATTAGGTCTAGGGTTGGGGTTGGGCTAGGGTTAGGGTTGGGTATAGGGTTAGGGTTTGGGTTAGAGTTAGGACTGGGGCTAGGGTTCGGGTTAGGATTAGGGTTATGTTTAAGGTTGGGAATAGGGCTAGGGCTAGAGTTAGGGTTGGGGCTTGGTTTGGGTTAGGGTTAGGGTTAGGGTGAGGGTTAGGGTTAGGGTTAGGGTTTGAGTTGGGGTTGGGGTTGGGAGTTGGGGCTTGGTTTGGTTTGGGGTTTGGGTCTGGGTTGTGGTTGGGGTTAGGGTTGGGGCTAGGGTTAGGGTTAGGGATAGGGTTAGGGTTGGGGTTATGGTTTGGGTGAGGGTTTGGGTTAGGGTTAGGAATAGGGCTGGGGCTAGAGTTAGGGTTGGGGCTAGTGCTAGGGTTAGAGTTAGGGCTAGGGTTTGGGGTGGGGTTAGGGCTTGTGCTAGGGTTAGGGCTAGGGCTAGGGTTAGTGTTGGGGTTAGGGTTGGGGTTTGGGTTAGGGTTAGGGTGGGGTTTGGGTTAGGGCTAGGGTTACAATTAGGTCTAGAGTTGGGGTTACGCTAGGGTTAGGGTTGGGTATAGGGTTAGGGTTTGGGTTTGGGTTAGAGTTAGGGCTGGGGCTAGGGTTAGGGTTAGGGTTATGTTTAAGGTTGGGAATAGGGCTAGGGCTAGAGTTAGGGTTGGGGCTTAGCCTAACGCTAAGGCTAGGTCTAGGGTTAGGGCCAGGGTTAGGGCAAGGGCTAGGTTATGGTACGTTTAGGTTTAGGGTCAGTGTAAGGTTAGGTTTGGGTTAGGTTAGGTTAGGGTAAGGGTTAGGGTTGGGGTTCGGATTGGGGTTAGGGTTCGGGTTGTGGTTAGGGTTAGGGTTAGGGTTGGGGTTGGGGTTGGGTTTGGGTTAGGGTTGGGGTTAGGTTTGGGGCTGATTAGGGTTAGGGCTGGTGTTTGGGTTAGGGCTAGGGTTAGGATTGGGGCATGGGTTAGGGTTAGGGTTAGGGTCGGGGCTTGGGTTAGGATTAGGATTAGAATAAGTGTTAGCAATAGCGCTAGGGCTGGAGTTAGGGTTGAGGCTAGGGCTAGGGCTAGAGTTAGGGCTGGGGTTTGGGGGCAGGGGTTAGGGCTTGTGCTAGGGTTAGGGCTAGGGCTAGGGTTGTGTTGGGGGTTAGGGTTGGGGTTTGGGTTGGGGTTAGAGGGGTTTGGGTTAGGGCTAGGGTTACAGTGGGTCTAGAGTTGGGGGTTGCAGCTAGGGTTAGGGTTGGGTATAGGGTTAGGGTTTGGGTTTGGGTTAGAGTTAGAATTTGGGGCTAGGGTTAGGAGTTAGGGTTATGTTTAAGGTTGGGAATAGGGCTAGGGCTAGGGTTGGGGTTGGGGGCTTAGCTGGCAGCTAAGAGCTAGGTCTAGGGTTAGGGCGAGGGTTGGGAACAGGGCTGGGGTTATAATGCGTTTAGGTTTAGAGTTGGTGTAAGGTTAGGTTTGGGTTAGGTTAGGTTAGGAGTAGGAGTTAGGGTTGGGGTTGGATTGGGGTTAGGAGTTGGGTTGTGGTTAGGGTTAGAGTTAGGGTTGGGGTTGGGGTTGGGTTTGGGTTAGGGTTGGGGTTAGGTTTGGGGCTGATTAGGGTTAGAGTTGGTGTTTGGGTTAGGAGTTAGGATTGGGGCATGGGTTAGGGTTAGGGTTAGGAGTGGGAGCTTGGGTTGGGATTAGGATTAGAATAAGGTGTTGCTGTGGCTTTTGGGGGTAGGGTTGAGGCTAGGAGCTAGGAGCTAGAGATTAGAAGCAGGGTTAGGAGCTAGGAGTTAGGGTTGGGGTTCGGGTTTGGTTGGGTTTGGGGTTGGGAGTTTGGAGTTGGGGTTGGGGTTTGTGTTGGGATTAGGGTTAGGGCTGCGGTTAGACTAACGATTAGGGTTAGGGTTGGAGATAGGGTTAGGGTTGGGGTTAGGGTTACGGCTGGGGCTAGGGTTAGGGTTAGTGTTAGGGTTGGGGTTTGGGTTGGGGTTTTATTTGGGTTTTGGGTTAGGGTTGGGACTAGGGTTATGGCTAGGGCTAGGATTAAGGCTGGGTTTAGGGCTAGGGCTAGTGTTGGGTTAGGGTTGGGTTTGGGGTTTGGGTTTGGGTTTGGGTTAGTGTTAGGGTTCGGGTTGGGGTTGGGGTTGGGCTTAGGGTCAGGACTAGGGTTAGGGCTAGGGTTTGTGTTAGGGTTAAGGTTGGGGTTTGGGTTGGGGTTGGGGGTAGGGTTTGGGTTAGGGCTGGGTTTGGGGTTGGGTTTGGGTTGGGGTTGGGGTTAGGGTTAGGATTAGGGCTTGGGCTTAGTGCTGGGGTTAGGGTTAGGGATAGGGTTTGGGTTGTGGTTGGGTTTTGGGTTGGCGCCGGGGTTAGGGTTGGGGCTAGGGTTAGGGCTGGTTCTGGGGTTGGGTTTAGGGTTAGGGTTAGGATTAGGAATGGGGTTAGGGCTAGAGCTAGGTTTGGGACAAGGGCTTCTGCTTTGGCTTGGGCTATGGTTGGGGCTGGGGTTGGGGTTAGGGCTTTGGTTGGTGCTAGGGTTAGGGTTGGGGTTAGGGTTGGGTTTGGGGTTTGGGTTAGGGTTGGGTTTGGGGTTAGGGTTGGGTTTGGGGTTGGGGTTGGGGTTAGGGTTGGGGTTAGGGTTGGGTTTGGGGTTAGGGTTGGGTTTGGGGTTTGGGTTGGGGTTAGGGTTGGGTTTGGGGTTAGGGTTAGGGTTGGGGTTAGGGTTGGGTTTGGGGTTAGGGTTAGGGTTGGGGTTAGGGTTGGGTTTGGGGTTAGGGTTGGGTTTGGGGTTTGGGTTGGGGTTGGGGTTAGGGCTAGGGTTAGGGTTAGGGTTGGGGCTAGGGTTAGGGTTGGGGTTAGGGCTAGGGTTAGGGTTGGGGTTAGGGTTGGGTTTGGGGTTTGGGTTAGGGCTAGGGTTAGGGTTGGGTTTGGGGTTAGGGTTGGGGCTAGGGTTGGGGTTGGGGTTCTGATTAAGGTTAGGGTTGGGTTTGGGGTTTGGGTTGGGGTTAGGGTTGGGGCTAGGGTTAGGGTTGGGTTTGGGGTTAGGGTTGGGGCTAGGGTTGGGGTTAGGGCTAGGGTTAGGGTTGGGGTTAGGGCTAGGGTTAGGGTTGGGGCTAGGGTTAGGGTTGGGTTTGGGGTTTGGGTTGGGGTTAGGGTTGGGGCTAGGGTTAGGGTTGGGGTTAGGGTTGGGGTTAGGGTTGGGGCTAGGGTTAGGGTTGGGTTTGGGTTGGGGTTAGGGTTGGGTTTGGGGTTTGGGTTGGGGTTAGGGCTAGGGTTAGGGTTGGGTTTGGGGTTAGGGTTGGGGTTAGGGTTGGGGCTAGGGTTAGGGTTGGGGTTAGGGTTGGGTTTGGGGTTTGGGTTGGGGTTGGGGTTAGGGTTGGGGTTAGGGCTAGGGTTAGGGTTGGGGTTAGGGTTGGGGTTAGGGCTAGGGTTAGGGTTGGGTTTGGGGTTAGGGTTGGGTTTGGGGTTTGGGTTGGGTTTGGGGTTTGGGTTAGGGTTGGGTTTGGGGTTAGGGTTGGGTTTGGGGTTTGGGTTGGGGTTAGGGTTGGGTTTGGGGTTAGGGTTAGGGTTGGGTTTGGGGTTAGGGTTGGGTTTGGGGTTAGGGTTGGGGCTAGGGTTAGGGTTGGGGCTAGGGTTAGGGTTGGGTTTGGGGTTTGGGTTAGGGCTAGGGTTAGGGTTGGGGTTAGGGTTGGGGTTAGGGTTGGGGTTGGGGTTAGGGTTGGGGTTAGGGTTTGGGTTAGGGTTGGGGTTGGGGTTGGGGTTGGGGTTGGGGTTGGGGTTGGGGTTAGGGTTAGGGTTGGGGTTAGGGTTGGGGTTAGGGTTGGGGTTTGGGTTGGGGTTGGGGTTGGGGTTAGGGTTAGGGTTGGGGTTAGGGTTGGGGTTGGGTTTGGGTTGGGGTTGGGGTTAGGGTTAGGGTTGGGGTTGGGGTTAGGGTTGGGGTTGGGTTTGGGTTGGGGTTAGGGTTGGGGTTAGGGTTGGGGTTGGGGTTGGGGTTGGGGTTGGGTTTGGGTTGGGGTTGGGTTTGGGTTGGGGTTGGGGTTAGGGTTGGGGTTAGGGTTGGGGTTAGGGTTGGGGTTGGGGTTGGGGTTGGGGTTGGGGTTGGGGTTGGGGTTAGGGTTGGGGTTAGGGTTGGGGTTAGGGTTGGGGTTAGGGTTAGGGTTAGGGTTGGGGTTAGGGTTAGGGTTGGGGTTAGGGTTGGGGTTAGGGTTAGGGTTAGGGTTAGGGTTAGGGTTAGGGTTGGGTTTGGGTTGGGGTTGGGGTTGGGTTTGGGTTGGGGTTAGGGTTAGGGTTGGGGTTAGGGTTAGGGTTGGGTTTGGGTTGGGGTTGGGGTTAGGGTTAGGGTTGGGGTTAGGGTTAGGGTTAGGGTTAGGGTTAGGGTTAGGGTTAGGGTTAGGGTTAGGGTTGGGGTTGGGGTTGGGGTTGGGTTTGGGTTGGGGTTGGGGTTGGGGTTAGGGTTAGGAGCTAGGGTTAGGGTTGGTATTGGGGTTTGGGTTGGGGTTGGGGTTAGGGTTATGGCTAGGAGCTAGGGTTAGGGTTAGGGTTGGGGTTAGGGTTAGGGTTAGGGTTAGGGTTGGGGTTAGGGTTAGGGTTGGGGTTAGGGTTAGGGTTGGGGTTGGGTTTGGGTTGGGGTTAGGGTTGGGGTTAGGGTTAGGGTTGGGGTTAGGGTTGGGTTGGGGTTTGGGTTGGGGTTTGGGTTGGGGTTAGGGTTGGGGTTGGGGTTAGGGTTAGGGTTGGGGTTGGGGTTAGGGTTGGGTTGGGGTTGGGGTTAGGGTTGGGGTTAGGGTTAGGGTTAGGGTTAGGGTTAGGGTTGGGGTTAGGGTTAGGGTTAGGGTTAGGGTTGGGGTTGGGTTTGGGTTGGGGTTGGGGTTGGGTTTGGGTTGGGGTTTGGGTTGGGGTTGGGGTTGGGTTTGGGTTGGGGTTTGGGTTGGGGTTGGGGTTGGGTTTGGGTTGGGGTTAGGGTTAGGGTTAGGGTTAGGGTTGGGGTTAGGGTTGGGGTTAGGGTTAGGGTTGGGGTTGGGGTTAGGGTTAGGGTTGGGGTTGGGGTTGGGGTTGGGTTTGGGTTAGGGTTAGGGTTAGGGTTGGGGTTAGGGTTAGGGTTGGGGTTGGGGTTAGGGTTAGGGTTGGGGTTGGGGTTAGGGTTGGGGTTGGGGTTAGGGTTGGGGTTGGGGTTGGGGTTAGGGTTGGGGTTGGGTTTGGGTTGGGGTTAGGGTTGGGGTTAGGGTTGGGTTAGGGTTGGGGTTAGGGTTGGGGTTAGGGTTGGGGTTAGGGTTGGGGTTGGGGTTAGGGTTGGGTTGGGGTTAGGGTTGGGGTTGGGGTTGGGGTTAGGGTTGGGTTTGGGTTGGGGTTGGGGTTGGGGTTAGGGTTAGGGTTGGGGTTGGGGTTGGGGTTAGGGTTGGGGTTGGGGTTGGGGTTGGGGTTGGGGTTGGGGTTAGGGTTGGGGTTGGGGTTAGGGTTAGGGTTAGGGTTGGGTTTGGGTTGGGGTTAGGGTTAGGGTTAGGGTTAGGGTTAGGGTTGGGTTTGGGTTGGGGTTAGGGTTAGGGTTAGGGTTAGGGTTAGGGTTAGGGTTAGGGTTAGGGTTGGGGTTGGGGTTGGGGTTGGGGTTGGGGTTAGGGTTAGGGTTAGGGTTAGGGTTGGGGTTAGGGTTGGGGTTAGGGTTGGGGTTGGGTTTGGGTTGGGGTTAGGGTTAGGGTTGGGGTTAGGGTTGGGGTTGGGGTTAGGGTTGGGTTTGGGTTGGGGTTGGGGTTGGGGTTAGGGTTAGGGTTAGGGTTAGGGTTGGGGTTAGGGTTGGGGTTGGGGTTAGGGTTAGGGTTGGGGTTGGGGTTAGGGTTAGGGTTGGGGTTGGGGTTAGGGTTAGGGTTGGGGTTGGGTTTGGGTTGGGGTTAGGGTTAGGGTTAGGGTTAGGGTTAGGGTTGGGGTTGGGGTTGGGGTTAGGGTTGGGGTTGGGGTTGGGGTTAGGGTTGGGGTTGGGGTTGGGGTTGGGGTTAGGGTTGGGGTTAGGGTTGGGGTTGGGGTTGGGGTTGGGGTTGGGGTTAGGGTTAGGGTTAGGGTTGGGGTTAGGGTTGGGGTTGGGGTTGGGGTTAGGGTTAGGGTTAGGGTTGGGGTTGGGGTTAGGGTTGGGGTTAGGGTTAGGGTTAGGGTTGGGGTTGGGGTTGGGGTTGGGGTTGGGAGTTAGGGGTTAGGGTTGGGGTTGGGGTTAGGGTTGGGGTTGGGGTTAGGGTTGGGGTTAGGGTTGGGGTTGGGGTTGGGGTTGGGGTTGGGGTTAGGGTTGGGGTTAGGGTTGGGTTGGGGTTTGGGTTGGGGTTGGGTTTGGGTTGGGGTTGGGGTTAGGGTTAGGGCTGGGGTTAGGGTTAGGGTTGGGGTTAGGGTTAGGGTTAGGGTTGGGTTGGGGTTGGGGTTAGGGTTGGGGTTGGGGTTGGGGTTGGGTTTGGGTTAGGGTTAGGGTTATGGCTAGGAGCTAGGGTTAGGGTTGGGGTTGGGGTTGGGGTTAGGGTTAGGGTTAGGGTTAGGGTTAGGGTTAGGGTTGGGTTGGGGTTGGGGTTGGGGTTGGGGTTAGGGTTAGGGTTGGGGTTGGGAGTTAGGGGTTAGGGTTGGGGTTGGGGTTGGGGTTAGGGTTGGGGTTAGGGTTAGGGTTGGGGTTAGGGTTGGGTTGGGGTTAGGGTTGGGTTAGGGTTGGGGTTAGGGTTGGGGTTAGGGTTGGGGTTGGGGTTGGGAGTTAGGGGTTAGGGTTAGGGTTAGGGTTAGGGTTAGGGTTGGGGTTGGGGTTAGGGTTAGGGTTAGGGTTGGGGTTAGGGTTAGGGTTAGGGTTGGGGTTAGGGTTGGGGTTAGGGTTAGGGTTAGGGTTGGGGTTGGGGTTGGGGTTGGGAGTTAGGGGTTAGGGTTGGGGTTAGGGTTGGGGTTAGGAGTTGGGGTTGGGGTTAGGGTTGGGTTGGGGTTAGGGTTGGGGTTAGGGTTGGGTTAGGGTTGGGGTTAGGGTTAGGGTTAGGGTTGGGTTTGGGTTGGGGTTAGGGTTGGGGTTAGGGTTAGGGTTAGGGTTAGGGTTAGGGTTAGGGTTGGGGTTAGGGTTAGGGTTGGGGTTAGGGTTGGGTTGGGGTTGGGGTTAGGGGTTAGGGGTTAGGGTTAGGGTTAGGGTTAGGGTTAGGGTTGGGGTTAGGGTTAGGGTTAGGGTTGGGGTTAGGGTTAGGGTTAGGGTTAGGGTTAGGGTTAGGGTTGGGGTTGGGGTTGGGGTTGGGGTTGGGGTTGGGGTTGGGGTTAGGGTTGGGTTGGGGTTAGGGTTGGGGTTGGGGTTGGGGTTGGGGTTAGGGTTAGGGTTGGGGTTGGGGTTGGGGTTGGGGTTGGGGTTAGGGTTGGGGTTAGGGTTAGGGTTAGGGTTAGGGTTAGGGTTAGGGTTAGGGTTAGGGTTAGGGTTAGGGTTAGGGTTAGGGTTGGGGCTAGGGTTAGGGTTAGGAGTTAGGGGTTAGGGTTAGGGTTAGGGTTGGGGCTAGGGTTAGGGTTTGGGTTAGGGTTAGGGTTGGGGTTGGGGTTGGGGTTGGGTTTGGGTTGGGGTTAGGGTTAGGGTTGGGGTTTGGGTTAGGGTTAGGGTTGGGGTTGGGGTTAGGGTTTGGGTTGGGGTTAGGGTTAGGAGTTAGGGGTTAGGAGTTAGGGTTGGGGTTGGGTTTGGGTTGGGGTTTGGGGTTTGGGTTGGGGTTGGGGTTAGGGTTAGGAGTTAGGGTTGGGGTTAGGGTTAGGGTTGGGGTTAGGGTTTGGGTTAGGGCTAGGGTTAGGGTTAGGGTTAGGAGTTAGGGGTTACGGTTAGGGCTAGGGTTGGGGTTGGAGCTTGGGTTAGGGTTAGGGTTAGGGTTAGGGCTAGGGTTAGGGTTGGGGTTTGGGTAGGGGTTAGGGTTTGGGTTAGGGTTAGGGTTGGGGTTAGGGTTAGGAGTTAGGGTTGGGGTTGGGTTTGGGTTGGGGTTTGGGTTGGGGTTAGGAGTTAGGGGTTAGGGTTGGGGTTAGGGTTAGGGTTAGGGTTTGGGTTGGGGTTAGGGTTAGGGTTTGGGTTAGGGCTAGGGTTAGGGTTAGGAGTTAGGGTTGGGGCTAGGGTTAGGGTTAGGAGTTAGGGGTTAGGGTTAGGGTTTGGGTTAGGGTTAGGGTTAGGGCTAGGGTTAGGGTTAGGGTTAGGGTTAGGGTTGGGGTTAGGGTTTGGGTTAGGGTTAGGGTTAGGAGTTAGGGGTTAGGGTTGGGGTTAGGGTTGGGGTTGGGGTTGGGTTTGGGTTGTGGTTGGGGTTAGGGTTAGGGTTGGGGTTTGGGTTTGGGTTGGGGTTAGGGTTAGGGTTGGGTTTGGGTTTGGGTTTGGGTTGGGGTTAGGAGTTAGGGGTTAGGGTTAGGGTTAGGGTTGGGGCTAGGGTTGGGGTTAGGAGTTGGGGTTAGGGTTAGGGCTAGGGTTGGGGTTAGGGCTAGGGTTAGGGTTGGGGCTAGGGTTAGGGTTGGGGTTGGGAGTTGGGGTTGGGGTTGAGGTTGGGGTTAGGAGTTGGGGTTGAGGTTGGGGTTGAGGTTGGGGTTGAGGTTGGGGTTAGGGTTGGGGTTGGGGTTTGGGTTGGGGTTTGGGTTAGGGTTGGGGTTGGGGTTGGGGTTGGGGTTTGGGTTAGGGTTGGGGTTGGGGTTAGAGGCTGAGGTGGGGTTGGGGTTAGGGTTAGGGTTAGGGTTAGGGTTGGGGCTAGGGTTAGGGTTAGGGTTAGGAGTTAGGGGTTAGGGTTAGGAGTTAGGGTTGGGGCTAGGGTTAGGGTTGGGGTTAGGGTTAGGAGTTAGGGGTTAGGAGTTAGGGTTGGGGCT
>CM022702.1:87964670-87967170 GCA_012295165.1 Asparagus setaceus | reverse complement strand
GGGTTATGGCTAGGAGCTAGGAGCTAGGAGCTAGGAGCTAGGGTTGGGGTTGGGGTTTGGGTTGGGAGCTAGGGTTGGGGTTGGGGTTGGGGTTAGGGTTAGGGTTGGGGTTAGTGCTTGGGTTGGGTTTGGGGTTGGGGTTGGGGTTTGGGTTGTGGTTGGGGTTGGGGTTTGGGTTGGGGTTAGGGTTAGGGATAGGGTTAGGGTTGGGGTTAGGGTTTGGGTTAGGGTTAGGAATAGGACTAGGGCTAGAGTTAGGGTTGGGGCTAGGGCTAGGGTTGGGGTTGGGAGCTAGGGTTAGGGTTAGGGTTAGGGCTAGGGTTAAGGCTTGGGTAAGTGCTAGGGTTGGCGTTGTGGTTGGTGTTGGTTTTGGGGTTAGGGTTAGGGTTGGGGTTAGGGTTAGGGTTAGGGTTGGGGTTGGGGTTGGGAGTTGGGGTTGGGGTTTGGGTTAGGGTTGGGGTTAGGGTTTGGGTTTGGGTTTGGGTTGGGGTTTGGGTTTGAGTTGTGGTTGGGGTTAGGGTTGGGGCTAGGAGTTAGGGTTGGGAGCTAGGGTTAGGGTTTGGGTTTGGGTTGGGGTTTGGGTAGGGGTTAGGGTTAGGAGTTAGGGTTAGGAGTTAGGGTTAGGGTTGGGGTTGGGAGTTAGGGTTGGGGCTAGGAGTTAGGGTTGGGGTTAGGGTTGGGGTTGGGGTTTGGGTAGGGGTTAGGGTTGGGGCTAGGAGTTGGGGTTGGGGCTAGGAGTTAGGGTTGGGGTTGGGGTTGGGAGTTGGGGTTGGGGTTGGGAGTTAGGGTTAGGAGCTAGGAGCTAGGAGTTAGGGTTAGGGTTTGGGTTGGGGTTGGGGAGTTAGGGTTGGGGCTAGGAGTTAGGGTTGGGGCTAGGAGTTAGGGTTGGGGCTAGGAGTTGGGGTTAGGAGTTAGGAGTTAGGGTTGGGGTTTGGGTTGGGGTTTGGGTTAGGGTTGGGGTTGGGACTAGGGTTATGGTTGGGGTTGGGGAGTTAGGGTTAGGGTTGGGGTTGGGGTTTGGGTTGGGGTTGGGACTAGGGTTATGGCTAGGAGCTAGGGCTAGGGTTGGGGTTAGGGTTGGGGTTGGGGTTGGGGTTGGGAGTTGGGGTTGGGGCTGGGGTTGGGGTTGGGGTTGGGGTTGGGGTTTGGATTGGGGTTGGGGTTGGGGTTTGGGTTGGGGTTGGGGTTAGGGTTAGGGTTAGGAGTTAGGGTTAGGAGTTGGGGTTGGGGTTTGGGTTAGGGTTAGGGTTAGGGTTAGGGTTAGGAGTTAGGGTTAGGGTTGGGGTTGGGGTTTGGGTTGGGGTTAGGGTTGGGGTTAGGGTTAGGGTTTGGGTTGGGGTTAGGGTTAGGGTTAGGGTTTGGGTTGGGGTTGGGAGTTAGGAGTTGGGGTTGGGGTTAGGGTTGGGGTTGGGGTTAGGGTTAGGAGTTAGGGTTGGGAGTTAGGAGTTAGGGTTGGGGTTAGGGTTGGGAGTTAGGGTTAGGGTTTGGGTTGGGGTTAGGGTTAGGGTTAGGGTTAGGGTTGGGGTTGGGGTTTGGGTTGGGAGTTAGGGTTGGGGTTAGGGTTAGGAGTTAGGAGTTAGGGTTAGGGTTAGGGCTAGGGTTAGGGTTTGGGTTAGGGTTAGGGTTAGGGTTGGGGTTTGGGTTGGGGTTGGGGTTAGGGTTGGGGTTGGGGTTGGGGTTAGGGCTAGGGTTAGGGTTAGGGTTTGGGTTTGGGTTTGGGTTGTGGTTGGGGTTAGGGTTAGGGCTAGGGTTAGGGTTAGGGTTGGGGTTAGGGTTAGGAGTTAGGGTTGGGGTTAGGGTTAGGAGTTAGGGTTGGGAGTTAGGAGTTGGGGTTAGGGTTTGGGTTAGGGTTAGGGTTGGGGTTAGGGTTGGGAGTTAGGGTTAGGGTTGGGGTTGGGGTTAGGGCTAGGGTTAGGGTTGGGAGTTAGGGTTAGGGTTGGGGTTTGGGTTGGGGTTAGGGTTGGGGTTTGGGGTTTGGGTTAGGGCTAGGGTTAGGGTTGGGAGTTAGGGTTAGGGTTAGGGCTAGGGTTAGGGTTAGGAGTTAGGGTTAGGGTTGGGGTTAGGGTTAGGGTTTGGGTTGGGGTTAGGGTTAGGGTTAGGGTTAGGGTTAGGGTTAGGGTTGGGGTTGGGGTTAGGGCTAGGGTTAGGGTTAGGAGTTAGGGTTAGGGTTTGGGTTGGGGTTAGGGTTAGGAGTTAGGGTTGGGAGTTAGGGTTAGGGTTGGGGTTGGGAGTTGGGGTTTGGGTTAGGGTTAGGGTTTGGGTTAGGGTTGGGGTTAGGGTTAGGGCTAGGGTTAGGGTTAGGGTTAGGGTTAGGGTTGGGGTTAGGAGTTAGGGTTGGGGTTAGGGTTTGGGTTGGGGTTTGGGTTGGGGTTGGGAGTTAGGGTTAGGGCTAGGGTTAGGGTTGGGTTTGGGGTTTGGGTTAGGGTTAGGAGTTAGGGTTAGGGTTAGGAGTTAGGGTTAGGGTTTGGGTTAGGGTTAGGAGTTGGGGTTAGGGTTTGGG